>JAVQJX010220798.1:0-11748 GCA_036025115.1 Ambassis agassizii | reverse complement strand
TATACTGATCTGTAAAGCTGTATTCTGTATTATGTTATATAAATAAAATTGATGTGACTATCCATGGACATTTTCAACATTTACACTAGCTTTACACTTAGCTGCAGCCTTAATATTTGCCAGTCTAAGCTGAGAAGCTGATGGATAAAAGGCCAATATTGTTAGATGAATACTGTGTTGTTGGACAATGAACCTAATTTGCAATGAAATTTTTAATAGCACAGATAACCTCTGTGATTTATTATAATTATTGCAAATTACAGAAAAACTCTAGGTTAACTGATGTGCTGTGAAAAGCGCTAATGGGTGTCTATTCTTTATTTAAACACACTGTAGAAAAGACTCATGTTTCACAAAGAATGTAGGTTTTACCAGCTTTAACCACAAACCTATGGAATGCTAATGATTATCTGAACACAGCACAATTCATTCTGCCTTAGCTAGCTGATGGTACACTCAGCCCTATAATGTGCTAATGCAACAATTGTATTATCTTTCCACTCTGAGGAGGTTATGTGCTAATGCTAGCAGACAGGCCTGAGGTTAAGTGTGGCCAGAGGCCTCTTAGAGAGGTGCCAAGAGAGAGCTGGTGGCCCCATAAGCTCTGGCCGAAGAGCTCTCTTAGCCCCTTTGCGCAACACAGCTAGCCATTGTGCTAGGCTGAAAAAGCACATTAGCTGCTGAGAAAAGGGCTTTCCCTCTGAAAACCCCCCTGGACAACAAGCAAAGCTCTGCTTGATAATTCAATCACTTGCCGAGCTTTGCAGGGCAGACCCAAACAACCTCTCACCACCTTTCCTCTGCTCTCTCCTTTTCTTTCCTCCCTCGTCTCCTCCATTAGGTAACTGTCCTATATTTTACAGATGCCGTCATTCCTACCGCTTATCAAAGGACAATAGAGGAATGATGCTTGTGAGAAAGTCATTGACATTTGAATGTATCCAGCAAGGTGAATTATGGCTGCATGCAATGAGTATTGCAAAAAGGGCATGGGAAGATAGAGATGTATGTGTGTATGTGGGGAGGAGGGGAGAGGAGAGATAAAAGGAAATGGAAAGGGGTCAAAGCAAGAGTAGGTTGAAGGAAAGGATAGGAGAGTCATAGAGGGGGAAAGAAAAAGGGGAGTTCTTATCGCTTTACCCTTGTCTTGACTTCCTTGAGGGGCCTTTGAAGAGAGCAGAAATAAAGATACTTGTGCTGGCACATCAGAGAAAGATTTAGATTATGCCAGTGTTTACCCAACTGAGTGCTGCATGGCTGCTGGCGACAGCCTGCTGGTTTTGAAGTTGTTATGGCCCAACTACAGCTTAAAGCGCTCGCTTCTCAAAATATAACACAAATGCTACAGAGAGGGTGGGGGGGGTTTATGTGTGTGAGTCTAGGAGTGTGTATCTTCATGTGTGCCAATTGCTGTGAATGTTTATGAGAGATAGCAAGTGCCCTTGTATTCCTAATAGAGTGTGTGACTCTTACTGGATGCACAAATGTGAGTGTGCACGCATGTACGTGTGTGTGTGTGTGTGTGTGTGCTTGTGTGGCGCTCCGAAAATGGAGCCATCCATTGGATTATGGGTAGACAGCTCTTTGAAAAGGAGGGTCTGTATTTGCATAAGCGGCCATGGAAGGAAAAACCTGTAGAAAGAAAGACGAAATGAGAGAGCAAGCAATAGAAAACCAAAGAAGGAGAGAGGAAGAGAAGAAGAAGGAGAAGGGGGGCCTAGGGAAGTGGACCTCACTTGCCAAGCCACTCAGGGATAAATCCTGTGGCTAGGATCAAGTATTGTGGGCAGGGATTTGGCCCTGGGTCCCCTCAAAGCAAATGGAAAATAACAGGCTTCGAGTAAATAGGTGGCATGGTAATGATAGCTCTGTCAAGTCCCAGGGTGGAGAAAGGGAGGGTGGGAAGAAAAGGGGGGATAACATAAAATGATGAAGAGATAAGTGAGGAAAATAGATGAGTGCAGAAAGGTGCGATGAAGGGATGGAAGAAAATGGAGCTGAAGAAACAAAGAGAGAGACTTTTGAGAGAACAAGAGATGAGCAGAGGCCAGGAAAAGGAGGGTAAGGAAAGATGGAGGATGAGGGGATAGAGAAAGACCAGGGGGCTAATGGAGAGGGTGATGGGTTTTCTTGTGGGAGCCCCTGTTGGCAAAGCTTGCCAGTGTTTTGGCACATGATGATTGCACAGGACATGGATGCTGCCAAAGCCAGTGTGTGTGTGTGTGTGTGTGTGTGTGTGTGTGTGTGTGTGTGTGTGTGTGTGTGTGTGCGCCTGGGGCTCCCAGTCCTGTCACATCTGTGCACACTTGCATTTCTCAGTCTCTCTCTCTCTCTCATTTTAAAACCAACTTTCTCCAAACCATTCCTCATTTTCACACATTTGTCCTGATACCTTTAACTACTGTTCATGAGCCAAGGATCTCACAGAAGCACCACAGACAATTGTTTCTTTGAAAATTTTAGGTATAAGACATTCCTTGTGCTCATTTACCAGCCTCTCAGTACTGAGCAGTTAATTAACAAGGTCATTAAGCTGGGGTGAATGAGTGCTATGCTGCCATGCTTGATGTGTTTTACACACCAGGTTTAATAAGCTTGCGTTCTTGCCATCACAATATCGGCACAGCTCAAATGACTTTCCAATAATGACAACCAGTTCCCCAGAGGTCCTGCTCCAATGTGTGAGTCTGCACGTGTGTGTTTATGATGAATCTCAATGGCTGGCACCTGATAGCCTGATGGTGCTACAGTCAATAGTATGCATGCTTGCATGGTATCTACATACACTTTGGATCACTGCCAAAGGGTGAGCACCACAAGTGTTTCTCACTGTCATTATTCTCATCCCTACCACACAAGCCTATGTGTATGTGAAAGTGAGTGTGTGTCTTTGCCACCCATGGAGTGCACTGACATGCCCCCTTGATTCCTGCAGACCACCAGGGCAGAGAGGAACCACCTGTCTGTCCAAAAACCAGCAAATATACACACACACACACACACACACACACACACACACACACACACACACACACACACACACACACACACACTCTCACAAACACACTCTGCCCAACATTACCATATCCATATTTACCCATGGTCAGTACATTCCACCAAGAGCTGCTTAATGGGACAGGTAACACACACACAAAACGTGCCTTGAGGTCTGAAAATATCCTCTCATATTTCTCTAACTAGCCCAGAAGTACATTCATAAATGCCATTTTGCCTCCTAATAAGTCAAAAGAGCTGCTGCTTGTGTGTGTTTGGCCGTCCTAGGAAGCGTTCCTGTACCAAGCAATTACTGTGGCTGCTGAAACAAGAGCGCTCTGTGGGGAAAAGCCAATTAGTCCACCGTGGCAGCAGGTAGCAGCCTGGCTCCATTCATTATGATCCCTCATAACACTGTGCTAATGTAATAGCACGGTTTTAGAGCCGGTGACAGACAGCGGGAGGCTTTAATGATAATAAGGGGATCAATAGTCAGGGTGTTATTTCCAAATAATTCCATATTCATGTGGCCGAGTGTTAATTGAAAATGAAAGTTGTGCACCTGCGACGTGTTTGTAATGTGTATATCTGGTTGTGTTCAGTACTACAGTGTGTGCATTTGTGATCAGTCTATAACGCTGATATTCAGTTAACTAATAAAGCTGCAGGCAATAAATGTAATATCAATGTGTGCAACTGATCTGCTCTGGTGTGTAACCTAACCTGATGACTTTCAGATAATGTGATGTGAAGACATAACCCAGGAGGCTGGAGCTGAAGACACATCAAGAGAGACAGAGAGAGAGTTACACCGAGGGCCTTGATTAACCCTGCTGCTCTGCTTGGTTCAAATAATTGGTCTATTGTGGTTTGCTAAAGGAGGCTGAGGCAGAGGAACTCAGAGGAGCTCAGCTCTGAGAAACAAGTGGAGGAGGAGGAAGAGACAACAGAGTGAGAAGACAACAAAAAAAAGAGAAGGTCAAGTGAACCAAGACAGCAAGTGAGTTCAGGATGAAAACTGAATGACGAGTTTAAAAATTTGTTTATACCTGCATCATACACAATGTTCAGAGTTAGCTCAGACTGAGCTGATATCACAACTGTGATATGTTATTTTCTTGATAATGAAAAAATAAACAAAACCTCCCCTCTGGAGTGCAGTAAAGAAAACCAAATGACCAACACTGGAAGCTCTGCCATGTTTGAAATCTATCAAGGACAGTGCTCGGTTCTCTAGCCTCCAATCTAACATCCTGTAAATCCCCCATTCAAACTCTCTCTCCCTCCCTCTGCACTCACTATCCTTTCTCTCTTTCCTCACTGCGCAGCATTGAATAGGGGCTTAGCTAGTGTGTGCTTGTGTGCATGTGTGTGAGAGAGAGAAATGATCTGCCAGAGAAGGGGACAAGAAGGGGGAAGAGGAAGGGGTGATGGTGGTGTGTTTACACTGTGTGTATGGAAGGAGACATGAGTTGTTTTTTTTTGCTGTGTCTGTGTGTGTGTGTGTGTGTGTGAGCATGTGCGAATTATGCCTGGAGTTATCTGCATGTGAAGAGGGAGTAAGAGTGAGAGAAAGTGAGCCAGCATGAAGGGCAAAGATTGTGTTTGATTGTGTGCAAGTGTGAATGTGTACTCGTGCACGTCAGGATACTGTGGTGTCCCTGTCTCTCTAGTGTTTACAGACAGGAAATGTTTATCCAGGCAAAAGGGAAGAAATCTTGCCACCCCACATGGCAAACAGTCCAACATGCTCACACACAAACGCAGAGATATAACACAGTCACGCATGCTTGCAACAGTGTGAAAAGAGGAATTTGACGGGAGCTCCAGTCTTTGTAAGTGAGGTGGGGCTTTGAGGAAGTGGGAGTGGCTGGGTAGGGCACTAACTGTTCTTCACTTCCCTCCACGCTGACAGCCAATGCAAAGTCCACAGCAGATAGAAAGTCAATACACTGACCCCCAGTGAACCTGTGAGAGCAACTCCACAGTCTGCAAGGGTGATCCTCACTAAAGCACAGAGAGTGACTGTATGTCTGCACTTTTATTACTTTAGTCCTATTCCTGCTCCTGCATCCATCAATATTTTAATATTCTCTACCCTGATTTCTCAGTCAATAACAATGTAAATAAAGTATGCAGAAAACTAAGTTAAGAATAAGGGTGCCCACTTATATCAATCAATACACCAACTGCTTTTATTTCTTTATGAAAAAAAAATACTTTTCAACCAGTTTGACTTAAAACTACTTTACAAGCCAAGCTTTTGACAGATCGCTGCAGTGTGAGCGTTGGCTACAATGAAACTATTTGTGAGATTTATTTTAGGAACACTTGCCAAATTTGTGTTCTCCAAATAAACAATGCTCCTTTCTGGCTGTCCTGCCTCATTTCCTTATGATCTATGCCGATGTTTTTATATGTGCGTACGTGTTGATGTGTGTGTGATTGTAAATTAAGGACAGCGCTGTAGGCAGTGAAGGAGTGTGAGTGTCTGTGTGTGTGTGTGACTGCCTCACTCTGTTTACCAACACACGCATCTTTCAAATAGGATGAGATGAAAGTGCTCTTTAACCAGACTCACAGGCATACAAATATGCGCGTACATGCACGCACACACACACACACACACTCTCTTCCTGTCACTCAAAAACCAAGCTGCACAATAGCCGTAGCACACCACAGTTTCAAAACACAAACCACCATAATGAAAGCAAAAAGGTAAAATCCTAAAGTTTACTTACTAGCTGGAGATGGGGTGCTGTATCCGCTGATGGGGAGCCCTGGCAGCGCTGGAGGTGATAGGCTCCCCAACATGTGGGGGAAGAAGTAGGAGTATGTGGGCATGGGGAAGCCGTTGAGGTGGGGACCCGGCACTGGGTTGCCCTTTCCAGCCATAATGGCTCAGTCCACCTCCAGTTACAAACAGACTTCACTGAAAAACCCGCTTAACAGGATGTGACAGCCAAAAAGAAGTCAGTGAGGGTTCTTGTGATGATTTAATCCCCCATAGGGATGCTGGATCAGTTGATATTCCAAAACACTGCCAAGCAAAGTTTGTAGAAAATCTTCGTAAAGGTTGAAAAGGTTCTCCTTAAACCAGCTGCAGTAGATGTCACCAGGACAAAAAAAATCCTGTTGATTTAGTGAATGTGTGTGTTGAGGGTTGAGTTACTAAGGAAACAAAGATAAAAAAAAAAGACACGAGGGCAGAGGAATAAAGGGGCTCTGCAGAGCGTTTTATCCTTTCTTTCTCTGGTATTGTGAAACACGCTAAAAGGCCTTATTTGCAAGAGGCGTTGGAGAGAAGCAGGGAAGTAGCACGGCCATTCCTTATCTTCAAGATGAAGAGAGGAGAAGGAGACAGAAGGCAAGTTGAGTCAAGACGAGCTGACTTTGATGGCAGCAGTCAGGAGTTGCGATAGTGGTGATAGGGGTGCTAGTGGTTGTGATGCTTTCACAGGCGTGCAGATTCAATCTTCAACTGCAGAGCACTTGTAGGGAATGCACAGATCACATGACGCCATGAGAAAGCACTTCTCCTTGGATGGGGCCCCTTCTTTGCTGTTTCAAAGCTTTACCCTATGGAGAAAAAGACAGAGATTCTTTTAGTGCTTCAGTGACAAGGTAAAGAGATCACTTCCCTTTGTAGTTAAGTGCTTGAGCAAAACAGTTCTTTTCTTCTGACACTAATTAATGGCAATGTCTCCTCTGAAATGTTACAAAAACACCCCATCCGCCTTAATTATCTAATGGAGTGTTAAAATTGCGAAGAGAGAAGTGGGTGTGTGATGTGTTCTTGTAGCTTTGTGTGCTCATACACATGCTCATTAACAGTGACAGACTACAAATGCTGTGGGAGGCGAGCCAAAACATAAACGAAGAGAGCAACACAAAAGAAAACTTTGCTAATTACACCAGTTGCAGAAGCCAGAGGTGAAACCCAAGGCGCCGTTCTAGGAACCACTGGAGATTTCTGCTGCTGAATTTACTTCTAAATTAAAAGCAAAACATGAACAAACAGACCTGTAATCACCACAGAGAGCATCGGCAGACAGGAGAGCACTGACAACCAAACACCCAGAGAACACAATTATCATATAAGCAGCACATTAGCATCACTATATATACAAGAGTATGAAAGGAGCTACTTCTTCCAAACAGCTTGTCATAACATGAGCAGAACTTTTTCCTTGCTGTAATGACCTTTAAATGAGTCAGTGGATGTAGTGCACAGCAGTTAAACTAAGAAGTTTCATGCAGAGACCTCACAGAAAAAGCAGTAGGAATGTGTCTTTGCATGAGTAGTGTTGCTCAGGAATGTGGCACTCTAGCATGAATCACACCAGGACATCATGGATGAACTGCTGTAAAGTGAGAGGGGTCCAGTCAGACATGTTTGTGTGCCTGTTCCCACTTGTATGAAGGACATAAAGCATGGGGATGTGACAGGCGGCTGCGTTCAGATGGATGACAAATGTTAGGAAAAACCAACATTAGCTGTTACACGAGATGGCAAAACAGCGTCATTAATATATATATGACAAGTCTGTATTTGGTGTTTTGTGGGTGTCATCCATACATTTTCATACTCATCAGATAGAGGTCCATTGTGCTACCAATGTGGTTCCTCACTGTCTGCTCCTTCGCAGCATAGAATGCAATAAGATGGATGAACCACAGGTCTCCTGAAGCAGAGTGGGGCGCCTTCGCCATCACAGTGTTGGTAGTACCTGATGGATCTGTTTTTGTGTATAGATCAAGTAGTGTACCAATATATGTCTCTTAACCATATGATTTTATGGGCTTGCCCTCTATTAGCTGCCTTATTTTTATTTTCTCATTGCCAAAGTGCTCTAACATCACCCTGTCACAGGGAGCCGGCGTGGGCTGAAGGGTGTGCACATATTAACTGGAAAGCTTTTACAGATTTTTTTTTAAAGCCCATGGGAGCAGCTTATAGTTTTATTTGCTTTTAAAGCCTCTCACTTTCCTTACCAGCCACCTAATAACCACAGAAGACAGTTAGGAGTAACACACTAAAAAAATGGCATTTCTGATATTATTTCTGCTTCCATAATAACAACTACATCAGTAACATTACCGTTTTGATACAATCTATGTTGCACACTGGTGCGATCATGTAAAATGCATCAGCACTGTCAAATATACACACTGAAGTGATGTAAAACCATATATATTTTAATGCAATATCCAGAGGCTACAATCTGGTTTTTCAATGAGGAACTACAACTCACTGGGACAATGGGAGACCCGGTGCCTGGAAATGGGCCACTTTCTTCACCATTATCATTACAGTGTCTAGTGTGGGCTGTTCTGAATGATAAGTGGCATCTCACAATACAGTGCACCAGCATAAGCTTTAACATAGTGCATGCATTTCCTTTTACTAATGTAACGGTAAACAAGATTTTATTTACCTTGTGATAGCAACAGACCTCAAGGGTTCCCATAAATTGTAATGGATGTTTTGGTAATTTCTGTTGGTGAATTAAAGATAATAATTCCTACAAAAAAAATTATTTTCTCAAAAATATCTGTGGATTTTGTTCAAAGTAAGTAAGTGCGTCATCATTTTTGGAAAAGAACATAGCTATTGAGTTTGTCAATATGCCCGTGTCTCATGAATGAGGCCCACATGTCTGAAGCTGAGAGCTGAAAAAACATTTCTTGATGCATGTAAACAATGTCTGATTGGTGCAGCTGAGGCGTTTCAAACACATTATACAATCAGTAGTAGTATTTGCACTCATCCATGCATACACATGTACAAGCCTCAACAAAACGGATACAAGCAGGAAGTAGCTGGATAATCCCTTTGCTAACGATGAGGACAAAACACTCACACACATACACATAATCAGAGCTACGAAGATCAAATGCACACCAATATACAGTATGAGGAATCAAACCACAACGGAGGACTGCTATAATCTGCTGTGAAAACTGCACACCAAAGCTGGGTAAAGCTGCTGACACGCACAGCACATCCACCTTCCACAAACCAATCACAATTCCCACAAACAGCTGTGTGCTCTGATTCTATAGGATATAAGAAGATGAAATCCTTGCATAGCATGCCACACTTATACATATACAGTATGCACACATTCTGCACGCACGCCTCTTTTCTCGGACTCTCCTTCACACAAACTAATCTGTCCTCCGTTTCCTCTGTCACGGCGCTCTGATATCTCTGTGGCAGGTGCCTCCTGTCGCATGATGTATGTGTTCTATATGCTACGTCTGACACAGAAAGGTCACAGATATGACAAAGATGAGAGGGGGGAGGTTGTGTGCATAACGCTGTACAGTTACCGGTCTTCATCGTGCGCACTGTCAAGGCCGATGTCACATGTACTAGTATGCACAATGATGCACAGATAATACAAAAGCATATCAAACAGGCGTCCCAGTGTTTCACATTTTAACACACATTTTGTTTACGGCGTGTGTAGCTGAAATATGGAAGAGAGACACGGTCAAAGGTCAGAAGTCTAAATTTCTATATATTGTGATGCAGTGTAACAGCTAATAGAATACCTCCGTCAGGGCCTTAAATCATGCCAGACTGCATTTGCAAGACATGTTAAATATTCTGAACCCATATCAGTTCCATATATAATTGTGCAGGCAGGGCACTGTATGGAGTGCAGGCCCTGAGGGAATGTATGTGATCATTTACAGTCAAAAGAAAAACAAACAAACAATCTGGGCCGCTCCGTCTTAACTGTGTTTGGCAGAGAGAAGGAAAGGTTAGAGGTTATGAGACATGATGAGAGACGGTAATTGGTTGTGACAGAAAACACTGAATTAATAATCTGAAGAAACAGAAATGGCAGCATGAGGTCAGGGTGGACGGGCTGCAAAACACAACTGTGAGGGGATGCAACCAGTGACATACAGAGACAGCCTGGTGTACACGTGAATGAACACACACAGGTTTGTTAAAGGGGGTCAGTGACAGAAAGTAAAAACACCAGACACCAGATCTTGGGGAAAAAAAAAAGCAAAACAGTGCAGCTCTTGACATGAAAATAAACACCCACGCTGGTATGAACGCAGTTTATATTTTTCTGAGGTAAATGATGCTACCTATCTGTGTAAAGAGCAGCATTACATTTGTGCAAATGCAGCTGTTTTATGGGTAATCTCAGTGCTGTGTAAATCAGATTACAACAGCCCAGGGGATCAAATATTGAAGAACAATAAATACAGTATCAGGTCAATTGCTGTAGGCATGTCGTTGTAATAGTGCTGTTAAATGATAGAACTGCTACTTCATATTTACTTAAGAATACTTAAGAATTTCACCTCAATGTCCTGAACATAAAATGTGCATGGATTTGTACCATGAACACGAGTGGCTTTAACGGCACAGAGTGGGGCTTCAACTCCATCCTGCATAGCTTTGAAGTGGCACACATAATAGAAGTCGCTCAAGCACGATGCATTGAAATTTTTATGAGGACAGCAGTGTGGGTGGATGTATACGTCAGAGGAGAGACAGGATATTGTGGGAGAAAATGTGCATGTGTTCACACATGATTGTGCACAGTTAAAAGTGGGCCTGTTTTGTATCTGTACAGTTGTATGTAAGGTGTGTGCGGCCACGCATGTAGCCTGTGCATGTGTGGTTATTAATGTGTACCCAACTCATGTCCTGAATCGCATATGCACGTCATCATTCTGCCCTGAGGAAGTGTCTTACAGTACACTGCATTTACTGTACATCACCACATCTGATGGCATGGGTTTTGCATAAAGAGTGCACCATATGTGTGTGGTGATGGTGGTTGGCGGCAGTGGGACACTCTAACAAGTCAGTAGCTCAGACCTAAGCCAAAATATGTGATTTATTGAATCTAGAAAGTGTCATGCAAGGCCATCCAGAAGATGGAGAGTCAGAGTCAATATTTTGCTCAGCCCAGGATCATCTGTTTACTAAATGATAAGATGCACTGAAACAGTAACCTTGCAAGGCAGCTGAGTTCCCACTCAAATTCACAGGTAAACTAAACATCTGGTAAACAGGATAAAAAGGGGTAAGAAGTGTAGCACATGGTGAATTGCCATTCACCCCGTTTTCTATGATGTAAACACAAACGGTAAAATGCAAATTCAGAGGCTTTTCTATGCAAACGCTTCCATCAAAGTTTTGTGAGTTCCATTAGTACAGGTTTTGCAACTATTTGCAAACATTTGTATAATTGAAAATTTTACAGTATACCAACCCCAATTCATTATTTCATTATTTTTATATGGCAGAAAGGTAAGACAGAAGCTTCTCAAAACCCAACAATATTTCCACCTCAGTGATTCTTCCACCTGTGTAGTCTTCAGATACTCAGAGTCGCAGCTAGCTGAGGCTGAGAGAACAGGAGGTGGGAAGATCCTTCTCAGTGACGGTCAGAAAGTGTGGCATGTAAGAAGGCTAAAGGGTGCTAAGTGCACATCCGGGACGGTGAGAATTCTCTGCCGTTTTGCCAAGGCCCCCTGTGGGGTGAATCCACTTGTCAGAGAAGCAGGCTGGGTGACATTTCTTCCTCACCTCAGAAAGGTCAGCCTTTAATTATCTCAAATGCCAGCAAGCACTGCACCTGCAAAAAATAAAGCTTGGGGTGTGTGTGTGTGTGTGTGTGTGTGTGTGTGTGTGTGTGTGTGTGTGTGTGTGTGTGTGTGTGTGTGTGTGTGTGTGTGTGTGTGTGTGTGTGTGTGTGTGTGTGTGTGTGTGTG
>JAVQJX010220786.1:0-10899 GCA_036025115.1 Ambassis agassizii | reverse complement strand
AATGTTCACTTTGTATACAGTCTATTATTATCTATTAATTAACTTACTGTAAAGGAGACACACATTCATAAATACAACTATATACCTACAAATAAAAAATATAACTAACAAATTAAAAGACTTAAAACTTATTTTCTATTGGGTCCAAACTGAAAACTAGAATTAAGCTACATCTCTGACAGTTATGACACTTCAGTCAGTGATTCTTCATGTCTATAGTCTGTAGTCTCATACATGTTTTTATTAATGTATTTAATAGTCGTCCTGTAGAGCTGGAACATGAAGTCATTTTGCTTTTCTTAGCTGTTGAACTGCTTCACAGTTTAAGTGAAAACCTGCTGTATACAATCTTTGTGTAACAGGGAGCTGGCTGCACTGCACTGGTGGTTGCAGTGGTAGCCAGGAAGCTGGAGCTGACAAAGGCTGAGAAACATGTCCACAACTTCATGATGGACACGCAACTCTGCAAACGAGTGAGTCACAGTGAAGAACTGCCTGTTCTGGAACTCTTGTACAGTGTTTGTGTTTTTACATTGTGTTGGGAATATGGCACAAATGGTCGAGATTGAACTGATTCGATTTTGCTGGTCAAAGGTCACTGTGGCCATTAGACAAAATGTCTAATAGGATCAAATGATCAGCGATGACATTCTGTTGTCGGCGGCCACGGCCTGACATTCAGCTCTCACTGTCTCCTTACTGTCCATCAAATATTTTTCACAGGTAAAGAACACAGCTGCCAATGTACTCAGGGAAACATGGCTCATTTACAAACACACCAAGTTGGTCAAGAAGATCGATCACGCCAAGGTGCGGAAACACCAGCGCAAGTTTCTTCAAGCCATTCACCAGTAAGTCCTGCTCTTTGTTGTTTACTACAAACCACCAGGGGGATTCTCAGGAGAAGAACAAAACATTAACGGATGGTTTTATTTATAACATGTAGGTTGTTTTACAGTATTATTTGTATTGTCAATAATCAGATGTTATGTACCCTTAGGTATGCATATTGTTTGTTACAATGTCCTCTCCTAGCATACTAATTCCTTTGATTGTTATGCTCACACATATAAACCCTCACACACACACACACACACACACACACACAGACACACACAGACACTGCAACCTAGTGTAATGGTCCTTCCTATTCCCCTCCCCGCCCCCTTCTCCCTCCGACCTCCTCTTACCCCGTGCTTACAGTGACAAGTGTAATAGTTTCACTCGTTTCGTGAATGTTGTGAGGTTAAAACTCTGTACTGTGTTCTGTCTTTGTTTTGCTCTATCACTGCAGAGCTCAGAAGTAAGTTGAGTCTTCTATGTATCCTCCTCCTACTGTTTCCTCAACATCCTCCTCCTCCTCCTCTCTCCATGTCTGCGTTTGACATGCATGAAAAAGCATTTGTTACCCAAAAAAAAAAAGAAAAAGAAAAAAAGAAAAGCTGGATGCTGAATTGTTTTCTTTTCTTTACTTCAATGTTCCATTTATTTCTCCCTCTCCCTCCCATTCTCCCTTGAATGGAATGAAAGAAAAGCATCAACATTTTGCCACCAGTATCAGAAGTGAAGGGCTGTCTGGAGAGAACGTGTGAAAGAAAAAAAAAAAAGCATCTTGCACAGAATGAGCTTGGAGCTTTGTTGGCCTGGCCAGCAGTTCATGATCATCTACAATGTATTGTATAATGTTGCCCATGATTAATATAGCTGCAGCTATATTAACCTGCATCAACAGACCTCATCCTACACTTTTGATGTGATCACATACATGCACACAGTGTATCAATCCAGGGGTTGTTTGCTGTTGATTTTTTTTTTTTGTCCTCTCCGATATGAGATCAAAGCATGTACATGACAAATCACAAAAAGATACAACACAACATGCTCGTTTGGGTTTTGTAGGATAAAATTAAAGTTTTAAAATGTGTGAGACTAATAAGGAGAGCTTTTAGCTTTTAGCCTCGATTCTTCGACAGCCATGAGGGATAACAAAGGCAAACAGACACATACGAGATGAACCGGTTTCCCACAGAGATAGAGCCGTAAGCGAGCAGTCTCACTCTGCTCTGATATACTGATTTGCACATGAATAAATGCCCTTGAATGTCATCCTGTCTCATAATTTGCCGAACAGGGAAATTCTTCCTCTCACACATTCAGATGATGGCTGTGTGATGCCACCACTAACAATGACACATTATTCACATCAGCGCTAACAGTTCTTACGATGCCATAATGTATTTGATTAGAGATAAGGAGACGTGGCCTTGAAGGCAACACAAAACATGTCCGACGTATCACCGCACACAAGTTATTTAAAACGTCGTTAGACAGTTTATTTCTGGCAAGCTTCATGCTTTATTTGTGGCATCCACACACACACACACAGACACACACTGAAAATGCTCAACTCACGTTTCATTGTGCACAAAGTCAGCCATAGTCACTGCACGCTTTACTGAATGACCGGTGTGTATATATGAAGTCCTACCACTGAGCTGTGTGTAGCACTGATGAAGGGCATGCCGTCTTTTTCCTTTTTTTAATGTCTTACTTTGGGTTTGGGGAAAAAAAAGAAGAATGTTTTGATTTTGAACAGGTTTTGGGATTTTCTTCTATAGAAGCATATTGCATTCGTGCTGGAAAAAAATGTTTTGTCTTTTTCTGATGATCTTTTTTTTCCCCCATCACTGTACTGAGATCTGTTTCCTCTCATTCAAAAAGACATTCTATTTTTTTTTTTTTTTTTGGTTTGTAACAAGATCATCTCTCAGCATCAAGACAATTTCTCATTACCACTGCTGCCTGCTGCTTGCACTATTATGAGAAAAATCTTGTTATGACAGGAAAAAAAAGATAAAATAAGCAGCCTTTATTTTTTCACAATGAGTGTAGTATGCTTCTGTAATTTTGCATGTTTTGGTTGGTATTGTATTGACCAAGACCAGGAATGCTCATATATCTATACATATATATTTCTCTATATGTATACATATAGACATGTAAATACATATTTTTACACTGCATGTGTCTCTCTTTTAAATGTCATCAATGAGAAAACACTCCTGATAAAACATGTCTTGTTCCTCCTCCTCTCTGTCCCCTCATGAACCCTAACAACCCGTCTCTCTCTCTCTCTCTCTCTCTCTCTCTCTCCTGTAACCTGTCCTCCTCTTCCTCGCTTTCTTCTGTCGTCCTCCTTCCCTTTTTTCCCTTTTTTTACACCTCCCTCTGCTCCTGCTCAGACTGCGCAGTGTGAAGATGGAGCAAAGGAAACTCAATGATCAGGCCAACACCTTGGTGGACCTGGCAAAGGTAACATGACCTTCAAACATTTTATGGTAAATTGTCGAGTTAATTTTTGTAACACAACAACAAAAACAAACTCAATTCTGAGTCCCTGAGAAGATTTTGGCACTAAATCAGGTTTAAAGATCCAAATGCACCCCGTTTCATAGTGATACAGGAGTGTCAGCACGGCTCCCGAGACCTGCTAGTGACCACAGGGAACCTTTAAGAAAAGACTTCAAATGGATACATTGAAGCTTGATGTTTTATTCAGATCTGAATACTATGTCAGTAAGTCTTATCAACCTCACATGCTGCCTGAAATCCTGTTTTTTTTATATAGCATGTCAGCTAACTCTACAGAGCTCGAGCCCTCAGTGAAAACCTGTCTACTCACTTTGGAAAATGAGTTCAAGAGCATGAAGAACCTGAACCTAAGCACACGCTGTAAACAGTATCTGCCTGTAAGAGGGTGAATAGAGTCATGCCTCAGTAGCTGCTGTCCTGCTGTACAGATGTCAGCTGACCCACCAGAGCAGAGAGAGGGTTCAAAGAGAGGTGCATGACTGCAGCCTCATTTGATGTGGATGGCATTTGCACCCCTGTGTGTATTTTAAAAGCTTCTAAGGCCAACGCCTTTAATGTGTGTTTACCTGGCCTCACTGTGCTCGATGGTCAGGTTTGTCTGTACACACTACAGCTCTTCAACGGCTGTCTTTTTTTTGCCTCATTGAGATATAAGCCTTCAGCATGTGGATCATACATAAAACAGGTTTCTCAGGTACACACATTAATATAAGGATGTTGGCTGCCATTACATTCACTGGAGAACAATAGGTATCTAAGTAATGGATGCACTTTTCATTATATGAATGAGCTGTGGAAAGCAAACACATAGAACATTAAAGAGCTGCTCTATAAATGGCCTGTAGAAGCCGGCTCTTAAACAGGAAGATAAAATCTGTGCTGACTTGTTGAAACTATACAACTTCCTCCATGTTATTAGCTTTTTCTTATCCTGAATCAGTAACATTTAGCCCGTGCTTGTAAACACACAGTGTCTCTGTCTAATTTGAAGTAGTTGTGACTTCCTTTCTGGACATCAAATCAAAGTGATATCGTGCCTCTCCTTCCTTTGTCCCACCCTCTTCCTCTTCCTCCTCTCTGCTCCATTTCTTGCTTCCCCCAAAACACATTTTCTGTCTCTCCCTCATTAGACCCAGAATGTGATGTATGACCTGGTGTCAGAGCTGCAGGAGCGCAGTGAGGAGCTGGATAAGCGTATCGGCACACTGGAGGACAAGCTGGACTCGGTGACGGGCAGCCTACAGGCGCTGCCCTGCCTCATCTCCCAAGCCATAACCCAGCAGCAGCAGGACTTCCTGGACGGCTTTGTTCACCGCTTTCGGCCCGCTTCGCTAGCCTCTGAGCGCTCCGAACGCTCGGAGCGATCCTGGACTTCCACTGCCCGAAGGCGGCGCTCTCCTTCCACAGCCCCACACACCTCCTCTGATAGCGGATAACCTTGACAAACCCTCTGTAGTCACCTTCGGGCCTCACCTTCCCCAAACCAGCACATCACCTCATTCTGCCCCATCCAAAGCCGTCCCCATGTCCACTGGCGAGTCCGCGTCTGGACTAATAATGAACCCATATCCTGACCCCTGACCTGATCCCTGCCCTTATTCTCTCCATCTTACCCATCCCTCCTCCCCACCCAACAAAAAAATCCAAAAACCAATTCCTCTGAGACTGAGCCTCTCAGCACAGGCCTGGATTAGAGCTACTCGAAAAGAACAAAGAAAGGCAAACAAAGACTTAAATCAAGAAAAAACACATGCATCCAAAAAAAGAAAAAGAGAAAAAAAATTCAAATGACTGAAAAACCGAGATAAAGTAGAGATATGGTTTATGTTTTAGCCATTGTATGGCTGTCCAAGTTAGCTTTTTTGTAAAAGCCCTTGTATAGTTAAAAAATGACTGAGTTCAGGGTCGCTGGGGTGAGAGCTGGCTATCACACCGGAGAGTCCTTAACCACGAGGGGGGAAGTTGGTCTATGAAGCTGAGGGCCTCTGCTCACCTGCCGGCCCCGCGAGGCCATGGAGGATATCTGTCCACACATCCGTCCGTCCGTCTGTTTGTCCGGTAAAAGGGAGCGCGACAAACCATTGGATTTCCCTTTCAAAAGACAAGTGTCATGGATTCTTTCCCACATGTTAGGGTGAAAGCTTTAGGAGAGGCTGCGAACGCTCTGACTTCAGGTCAGTGTGTTTGAAAATGCACTTAAGCTGGAGGGGAAACTGTCACACACAAAAAAATAGCAAAGGGGATGCACATGGCATTACTACTGGGTAGGAAACATTTGCATAATTGCCAACTTCAAGGTATCAGCTTCCTTGTTCTTACCAAGGGAAAAATGAGAGCGACTATCTTTTTTAGTTACATATTGACATGTGATTTTTCAGTGCCTGAATGTATAAATAGTAGAGGGTTATTTAATTACTAATTTCAGAGCTTTTTTACGATGTTAACAGTCTGAATACAGCATTGCATTCCTTTTTCAGATACATTCCTCTCCAAACATTTAAAGAAAATGTCTTAATGTAATGCATAACATTGCCTCCATTACACCGCAACTCTAAATGTTTTCAAAACCTTTTTTTTTTTTTTTAATTTATTTGTACTAACAAAGTGAGAAATGAAAAGTCCAAGAGTAGGCGACAAAGGTGAGACCAACTCAGAGAATATTTGTCCACTTTTAGCTCAATGCTGCACACTCATGCACACAACAATGAAATATGTAGTAGTGTACCTTCCTCACCACTAATTCGAGCTTCCTGTGGTCTTTGGTGTGGCATGGCTTGAGGCCTGCTGGTGTGCGGCCGCCCAGGCGCACATCACTGGGCGAACTGAGAAACTAAGCAGCTCTTTTGCATGGTTCTCTGCAAGAACGACAATGGATCATTAATCTTCCTCGGACGGCTTGATTATTGACATCAATTGGATTTTTATTATGTTTACTTTTGTTTGCTTGTTGCCTTTCTTTATTATTTTTTACTCATTTCTACTGATTTCCTTTTTTTTTTTTTTTTTACTAGGATGCATAGGGTTTTTAGAGCTGCAGACCCTAGAGAGTTGCAGTAATGTGATTCTGTAATGCATTCCCTGTTTAAAATATGCGATGAGAAAAATCTCCATTACATAAAAATCCTGAAGGATACAAATAAAAGTGCTGAAGAAACTTTGACGGTTACAGAACAATGAATTGATCCCTCAGTAAATGTAAAGAAACAGTTAATTTCTTGCTGACTGCTTCATTGAGTCACCTGTCTGTACTGGAAAGATGGAGTTAGCTTTAGATTAGCTTAGCTAGCTGGAAAGACTGAGCTTATATGTCACAGTGAGTGCACACAGAAGGTCACCGTGGCCCCCTGTCAAACTGTAACATATGCTAACCACAAGCAGCTCGCTAACATTTCTGTTGGCTTCATTTCTCAGGCTGGACTGCCACCCAACCAGCGGACTAAGCTAACTAGTTGCTAGCACTATCCTTATATCTACTGTACACGTCCATAACACTCAGCCGGAAAGCACAGTGTGAAGCTTTTCTTCACTTGTTATCAGACCTCTGTTTCCCTTCCTTGATGTGATAGATGGGAATTAGATAATATAGATAATATCAAAGGCATGTTGTATGAGGCATCCTGAGTTATGATGACTTATTTTTGATTTGAAGGCAAATGTTTAGGAAGTCCAGAACAGTAAGTCAGCACGTTGGCGTGCTAGCATGCTATAGTTTGAATGGTAGTCTCCCAAAAGGATGCTAGTGCTAAAGATCATCATTATGACCCCTTAAGCTAAGAGACCAATAAGATCATTATTATTTTCTAGATCTTAATTATTTCCAAGCTGCTCCAGGCTTAACCAGGTCTACGTCAGAGCCTGTGTGACTGTGAACACATCCACTCTCCCACAGGCTCTGGACAGGCCAGGGAGCACTTTGTTTAAGAACACATTCAGTTTGCTACGAGTGGAACTCAATCAAGCATGAATATTAGCTTTTTTTTTCCTTTCAACTTGAGTTGATGAAGCATGACTCTTTACTGTCCCCACCTCCAGCCACTTCTCATACAGTGCCACACTACACCCTGTTACTATGAAAGGATCCATCATGCCATTACGGTCTCTGTTTCAATCAGTGTTATCCATTGAGTCACGACAGCTAATGGCAGACTGCTTGATTACGACCTCACCTACCTGTTTGTATCTAAGGTTTCCACCTCTTCATTACATCTGAGGTTCAGCCTCACATTTGTCATCTGTCACCATTAAGAACATCAGTGCCCAATAGACAATGTGGCCTCCCAAATGGCCTGCAGCGAAGACCTTTAAGTGGTTTAAAAAAAAAAACTGAAAGAAAAGGAAGAAGCTAGGGAAGGCCAGGTCATGTTCCATTTTGCACTTAGTGTGTAATATTCAGTTACACCAGGAGGGATCACAGATGCTGAAGTGTCTTCCCCAGAGAGAGGTGACGGAGCTGGTGTTAAGGACTTCATCCTTCATCAGGCAACAGGAGAGGAGAGACTTAAAAAAAAAAGAAGAAGAGCAGAGCAGAGAGCCCGAGTCCCCCCAACCAAGGTTTGATCCCACCTTAATTATATTATCAGTTTTACATTTTGCAAGAAGAAGGACAAAACAAAACTGTTTGGTTGCTACTCAAAGAACGACAACAAATTCTTTTATTTTGCAGTCTCTGTTTTACAAAATGTTTCTTCATTAAACATATCTGACAACCTTCAGTGGGCGGGACTTCAGCTCTCCATAGCTCTTTAGCTGACAGACATCTTGGCCCAGGAACAGTCAGAGTGGGTGTCCTGCACATATGACCTCATTGTAGATGTCGCTGATTAAACAGGACAATGAACTGCAGGGGCTAAAGGTAGCTGGGTACAGTGCACAGCATGTTCTAGGTACATACACTAGATGAAAACATATGAAGGGTTAAAACTTTTGTTGAAATTCGCACATAAGGATGGGAACTATGATCCAGGTTCTGTTGTTGTTTTGTTTTTTTTTTACTCTGTTGTGACAGTTTATTTGATCCTTATCCTGTTAAAGACCTGCCAAAAAAAAATCAATTCCAATATCTAATGATCCAATTTTCTCCTCTAGAAAATCAAGAAAAAATTTTTGTAAAGTGAGGGACATTCATGATGTTATACAGAAGACAGTAGATGATTTAAAGTGATAAATGCATCCCAGAGTCTTTTATTATCCTGAGAAGTAGGCTTTCCTCATAGAGCAGGCATCAGACCACACTTCTGCTGAACAATAACAGAGTGAAAACAAACCCAAAACTGAAAAAATGTAACCCAAATCATTGTTCTGTGTACACTGCCACATGATGCATAATGTACGTAGTAGCACTGGAATAAATCAACTTTTAATGGATGGCAAATGGGTTGAACATATTCTCTGTAATACTGTTCATTGTTCCTTTGCAGGTGCACTTTTGTCCTAGCAAGGAGAGACATCAAGGTCAAACCATTAAAGACTATCTTCAGCTATGATCATCACTCTCTTATTTTCTGCACATTAATCTTTGTTTTTGTGCTTTATTATTATTATTATCATTATTTTTTGCTTTAAATCTCTGTCCTCTGATCTGAAACGTCTACAAAACGGGGAGAAATAACAGCAGCCTAAAGCCAAATGTGACACTTGAAAGGTGGGTTTGCAGACGTGTTGACAGATGCAGACGTCACACACACACACACACGAACCGTGAGGCATCCTGAAACATGATCACAGGGAGGACATATTGATGTAAACATAAACACCTCTCCAGAGGACACACAGCTGCTGAGGCACTGTTCCAAGGTGAACTATGGGGCTGTACGCACACGCAGCCATTAATGTTCAAATAACAAGCTACTATTCATGTCCACATGCACAAACAAGGCTCAGCCTGGTTAATTACAGCCAAATCAGGAGGGACTTGGCAGCAGACCGATATCCCGCAAGAGTGGCAGAGTCAGTCACCCTGTTGTTGTTGCTACACAACCCCAAAGACATGCAGCAGCAGGAATACATGGAGAGCAGCTCCTGTGCTCCTCCATAATCCAATGAGTAATTGAAAATCATATGTGACATTTGCAATAAATGATCCAAATTTTGTTTCAAAGTGCAAAAAAAAAAGTAATAATATTGTGAAACTGTAGCCAAAATGTTGAGAGATTTTGGCTCAGATAAAGACCTGATGCAGTAAACCCTCCATCACCTCGTCCTTCTTTCTTAATGATCACTATTAAGTCATCCAGCTGCTGCTTTGTTCATTGGTGTTAAAGGCAAGAAAAGGGAGGAGAAGGGATCAGGTTGACTGGAGATGACCCTCGGTTTTGGGAAGGACACGAGGAGGACTCAGCTTGCAGGGTGCTGAGGATCCTCCAACTGTGTTGGACAGGTCCTTTAGGGACAGCTTGCGGCAGGCAGGGGGGGAAGGCTTTTTATTACAGGCCCCACTTCCCTCTGTCTGACCCGGCAGGCTGCATTATGCTTAATTCCCTGTTTATCGCTGTCAGCTAACGTGGTTTGCCATGCACATGGGGAAATCAGAGAGGATAGGAGTATTGATTTTGGTTTTTGGCCTTTTTAATGTACAATAGTGTAGTGGTGGTGGAGTGTGGGTGTGAAGGGCCTTTTCATTCCACCAAATGTTTTTTGAGTGTCATTTATTTCAGCATCCCTCACTTCTCTCTCTTCCTGCCTCTCAGTATCTTTTCATCTATTGCCCACCTCTCTCTCTCTCTCTCGCCCCGAATGAACGGATACAAACGAGGCTGTCAGATGGAAGCTGCCATAGATTCCCTGCTTCACAAAAAAAAGACCTCTTTTCAAAGCCCTGCAGCCATGCGTCAGGACTTCAACCATGAAACATGCACATGTATGTGCCTACAGTGTGGATGTGCACACTCGGATACACACACACTTATGTATAATGTATACACTTGGCCTCCAATGACTCTTGACTGGTTGACAGTATGATTTGAGCCAAGGCCAGAGACATAGATCACATCGAGTGCACATTCTCCATAAAGCACTTGCACTCATCACACCTATCAGTAAGTACATTTAATGACACAGGCTGCTCAGTGACACATAAAGTGTGAAGAATAAGCAAGTTTTGAAAGTTTTTGAAGTGTGTACATGCTAGCTCTTATGGATCATGTTTACATATATCATTTAATCCAAAACTTCTAAACACATCACAGTCCACACATTAAATAGAATGTATGCGTAATTTGCTTTTTGCTTTCTATGACACACAGCGACCCTATAGATGAGCTTACATTGTTCGACATATTACTTGCAGCTGATCAGGCACTGTGCCGGCAGCAGAGGACATGCATGGCAGCAGATGAGGTAGCCCGAGGCCGAGGCCACTGGTGGGACTCGCCACTCACTTGAGGGAGTGGGTTGCATTATGTGTTTACTGTACTGTATCGACTAGCAGCAGTACTGTATGTGTGTGTGTGTGTGTTTTCTGTAGAGGGGTATGGGGGGGGGGGGGGGGGGGGGGGGACAAAAGATGTCATTGCCCCCAAATTTTTTAAA
>JAVQJX010220692.1:0-18996 GCA_036025115.1 Ambassis agassizii | reverse complement strand
ATTATCTTCTACATGTCAGTGGTGATGGAAATGAGCTGAAATAATAATGTGCGTTTTGGGATGACATGGATACATTTGTTTATATTATTGGTATTTTTGGAGGTACAACCAACTTGTCTTGGTTCCGGTCACATTGAATGTTGAGGCACATTGAAGGTGCTGCAGCTCTGCTTTGCCATGAAAAAGATCTTTGTGACAGTGGCCACTTTTTGCGTATGTGTTGTGTTGTGAGATTGCTTGCTGGTGGTGTTGCCTGTATGTCCTGGGTCGCAGTAGAGTGAGCATTCTCAGTCAATCATGAGACACACTTTAAATATCTTAAAGTATGAAGTGTTGGAGAAGTATCGTAGAACTGCTCTTAAGAACTAAGGTATTCTGTGACAAATGCTGCATTTATGTCAACTGAAAACTCTATGCAGCAGCACAATGTAGAAATTGTTGGACATCTCAGTCACTACCGCAGTAAACAGACACTATCTGAAGGCCATACAGTTACATTTCTCTAAAGGGCACACGTCATGCTAGATTACTTTCCCAGTGCGCCCCATCTCAACCCCGTCGGTTTTGGCAAAATAAATGTTGGGCCTTTTTTTCCTCCTTCAAGAGTGGTGAGATCATTCTGGCTTTTCTATTTTTAGGCTGCTTTTTGGCTCATTCAGTGCTGCACGGTGCTCACAGTGAAACACATGAGGGTGCTGTTTCGCACTTAAAGTCAAACTGCCAGTCTGGAAAAAAAAAACAGCAAAAGGGTGAGAGGCACTGACAGCAGGTTGTGCGCACTGTACACCTGTTCCATCAAGTGAATACAGCGTGTGTCAATAGAGACATGCAAAGAGACTGTTTTCTAAACACTCTTCTTCCTCTTTTCTTGGAAGCTATAATTCCTTCTTATTTGTTATTCCCACCATACTATTATGTTTTGTTTTTTTTTCTGATTTCTGCAGAAGCAAAAAAAATAGTATTAATAGTCTCATCTGCATCTTTATTATTAGCACTGCTCTGTGCAATCCTTCTTATTTTTCACCTTTCCAGTAAGATTTAGATTTAGACCAAAATAAAACACAACAAAATAGTCAACCATTCCTCTTCCATGTCAGGTTTCCAGTCACCTTCCTGATGCTCCTTTTGCACCTCTCCTGTGCCTGTGATATCACTACAAGGACCTGAAATGAAATGCGTAAAAATAGTTTTAACCTTATGAGACGCTTCTCTTTGAAGTTGTTGTATCATAGTTCTAATCATCATATTATCACTGCAGGAACGGCTTTAAATCATTTTCATACTTCAGGGACCTGCTGTTCATTGCACCAGAGACCACCTTCCAAACAGCAGGCCCGCCACCCGCCCTCCTCTCCTCCCTCCCTCCTCCTCCTCCTCTTTTCTTTCTGCTGCTTCCCCAGCGCTGCAGGTTGAATCCATTGCCCTATTTCCTGTCACATGGGTTGGAAATAGGATCCCTGTTTTCTACTATCTGGTCTCGTCTTTGTGGTGTCAGTGTAGTTGTAGCTATAGGACCTGCCTTGAAGTTCAGGGACTTTTAACGGCGACCAAAGCGCGACTCCAGCACAGACACACAGACAGTCAACGAGGCAGTTTAGTCAGTCCGACACAGTCCGGTGTCTGCGCATCCGTCCGTCAAGGCTGCACTTCACCTGAGAGCCAGTTCAGACTCTTCAGTCACACGATGGATTCGTGGACCGTCTCCTCTGCTCTTCTTCTTCTCGCTGGCTTTATTTTGTGCGCCGCTGTTGATCATTTCGATACCGGTAAGACAAACTTTTTTTCTGCTCCCTTTTTTCTCAGGAGGAATTCCGCGATGTTACCAAACGTCTCCAAAGTTTCCTCTTTACGCACAAACCTACCAACCTACTAGAAAATGTACGACTCACGGCTGAAAGTTAAAACTTCATGTTATAATGATGATGATTTTTTTTTTACTGTTCGGTGGTGTCGAACATGCCACAGCTTGCAGCCGCAGTAGCTTCATTCATAGAAATCCCACTACGACACTGTTTCCCTCACTGCAGAGGTATTTAATTGAGAAGTTTGCAGGCAAAAGGCAAGCACAAAAAGGACTGGAATACAGGAGAATGAGGAGGTTAACTCTTCCCTCCACACTGATGGCGTAGACACTGTGGTCCCCAGCCGTATAGTCAACACAAAGCTGTCTCGGAGTCTTTGCGTCTAAAATCCTAACAGGAGTCTCTAAAATATATTTTGTGCATAATAGAGAATCTCTGTTGTGTTTTCCCCTAATGTGTCGTTTCGATCCAGTCAGGGGGAAAGTGTGTCTTTTGACGCAGCAGCTTTTACGCACTGCCCTCTCCAACACATGCTGCGCTTACCTGTCCTGCACCAGCCTGCAGCTGCGCGGTAATCACAGTCTCAGAGTTTACCCCTCTGTCATTTTACTGCATTTTTATCAGACATAAATAAGAATTTACATCAAATTACTCATGCACTGCTGGCTGTTTTTTTTTTTTAATTGAGCCATCACATTCCCCCGGTGTGAGGAAGAATGAACCCCCTGGCTCAGTCATCTGATATCACCCATTTAATGTGCCATCAAGTTCACATTAATACTGCGCCCGTTTATCTGCAGAACTTCAAAGTTACAGCCAGATCCCCACACAAGGCTGCCCTTCCCGAAGAATATTTTGTTTTAATGTGGATGTCTAATAATGATGACCACACAAACCAGGCTTCTCTTTGCTGTAATTTGTGCTGCGTTTCATGTCGAAGCAGCAAATCCTCGTGCTTTCCTTTTTAATTTTTTTGTCTCTTAATTATACCCTTGGATTTCAAATTAGAGGGTCCACCATCTGGGCTAGTGCGTAAGTACTCCCATGTGTACCTATGTATTAACAAAGTATTTAAAGCAATGGTATTCCCCCTCATCACACTGAGGGGGAAAGAAGCCAAGTTTATGTTTAGTTTTAGTCAGCTGTGTCATATTTACTGTACAGTAAAACATTAATTTAATGTGTCTACAAAGAAGTGAGCCTCTTGTTGTAAATGAAAGAAGTGACTCATGCTCCATTCATATGTTTGGACTGAATTAAAAGGTTAAACTGAATATGAAGCCCTAACAGCATCTAAAAGAAAAACCACAGTCTGCATGTACAGCGATGACGCAGCTGCCAGTTCACTGTGATTTGCTTTCTAACAAGCATATGCAGCTCAAGAAAAAAGAATACTGTCTATTTATGCTTTGCAGGATAAACTGACTAAAAGAGACAAGCAGAGCTGGCCTGCACTGAGTTGGTACACATATTGACAGAGTGTGTGTGTCTTACTTGTGGCCCATCATCTGTTATGCTGTTGCCCGTCAGTGTATCTGAAGCCAGAAACTCCTCTTTGTGTGCTATATTGACAGACACAGCTCAGTCTGAGCTGCTCTCTATTGCTCTGCCTACATGTACCAGAATGCATTGCGTAAAGGGACCTGATTCTCATAGTGCAGAACTAACTTCCAAAAAATGAATAACAATGTCTCTGAGTCATGAAATTGGTGCACAGGTTTAGAGAAAAACACTTGTTCTGTGTTGCCCTGTATCACCATAGTAACCTGTATTTATTAATTGGTTGGCCAAACATAACTTTACACAACAAAAATACTATCACTCTCTTAATTTTCTTCTGCCCTCTGCTGGTTTTGGTTGTTTTTTCACCTCCCTTGTTTGTTCTTCATCACACTTATGTCCAAATGAGGAGGTTTGTGGATGCTTTCCATCAGACATGTAAGTCTGATGCACCTGTTTGTCCTTTGTTTGTCCCATGTCCAATCAGCACTGCAAAAGAACACTTCACTCCTCATGTATTATTGATACTATTTAAGCCAAAAAAGAGAGAAAACAACAGCTATTATTATTATTATTATTATTATTATTATTATTATTATTATTGCATCCAGTTTTGGTCACTGGCAGGGGTTAGGCGTAGATGTGCTGTCACTATTCCAAATGATGAGGCTGAAAAGGAAGAAAAATCAATGCCTGTGCAGAATGTTCCTTTATTTGCTGAGGCTAGTACGTGCAGCAGCCTATTAAAGTTCTCAAAGAAAGCCAGCTGCTGTTGTGTGATGGAGCATCTGAAACAATTATATTGAAGTGCTTTCACTGTCCTGGTAGACTGCAGCATTGTATGAGGCTGAAATGTTTGAAGGACGAGCACACCAACAGATGAATGCACACACAGCGATAATGTATGGAACATTTATACAACGTTCCAAAGAGACTCTTACGCAGAATGCATATTCAGTTAGACCTGATTCCTCATTCAGACTCCCACATGCTGTTGTGTCTGACTGGTAATGATGTAGCTCATGGTGTTTGTGCCCTGAACAAGCCATGCTAATAAGGAGAGATTTATCCTCTTCTTTATCTTCCCTGTATCCTTGGCTGGTCTTACTGGTGTGTCGATGATGGGTGGTGTGTTTACATAAATGATGCATCATGTTGTAGAGTTCGTGGAAGCTTTTTGATGTCACTGTTGACTCAAGATGTTTTCCCTGTTAGCACATGCAGGTAGAGCCCATAATTTGTCTTAATGGTTCCTCAACTGATGTCAAGGAATGTTTAAAGGAGCAGTTCAGCATTTCAAAACAAAATTCACACACAGCAGCATTTAAATCTCACTACTGTGTCACATTTTAGTAAAAAAAAAATAGAGTGTTTTTATTGGACTATTTTTTGCTACACTGGACCGTTTTTTCCTCTTTTCTTTCTCTGCTGAAAATTGAGTAAAAACACAATGTAACAGGTTCATCAGTAAGCTCTTTAGTGTCAGATTTTTACAAAGACTTGTTTAAAAAAAAAGGATTGCTTTGATTTAAAGTTAGCACCCACTGAGCTCCCTGATCCCACTTTTCACAGACAGATCTTCAACATGAGCAACATGAAACAAATGTGTTTCGGCAGATTGTCTTTCTTTTACCTTTAAAGGAAAACAGTTAGCTTTTGGTTGTGTCAAGCTGAGGCTTGAAAAGGGCAGGCTGTGACATTTTAGCATTATGGTATGTGCTCTCATTATGTGATCAGAGAAGACAGAGCTGTCAGAAATAAGACCTGATTAAGAAAACATCAGGGCTGTTTCTTGACCACTGATTGAAAGAAGCAAGAGGTGCCGTGTGGGCTTCTTTACTTCTGCATTCTTTGATAAGTTTACTAAACTAGACATGCATGAAAAAACCTGTTAGAGTGCACTAAGAGGAGGCTGATTTCTTCTTTCTGTGCAGCTCATCAACATACTGCAGAAGCAGAGATATTTAAGCTTTCATTCAACGCTGGTAATTGAGGGAGTGCAGTCATTAAACAGAGTGATGGCTGGACGGATTGACAGCATGTGTTGTGATTTCTTTCATGTGTGTAAGCTGCTGCATATACTGGCAGCTCTCTGTTGAATCTGGCAACCCGCCTTCTCTCCTCCTCTGTGTCTGATCGCTGGTCCGGCGAGGCATGATGTTGGCCTGGCCTGTGTCAGAGTCATCGCACATGACCACAGGCAGAACTGAGCATTGTGCAGCGCAGCAGGCGGTGTGATGGTTTCAAGAAGCAGCAGCGTGATGTAGCTTCATCCATCTTCTCTGCTCATTGGGTTAATTTATGATTGACAGGGGTCAGGTAGTGTAATGTTAACATGTTGTATTAAGATTTGTTAATTTTCAGTGATTTTTATTCCTATAAACCAGCTATTGTCAGTTTTAAAAAGTTCAAAACACTCTAAAATATGAAGTAAAATTATTAGCTAAAGGACTAACTGCTTTTCCCCAATGCATAAGAGGTCATGTATGTATGTATGTATGTATGTATGTGTACTGTGTGTGTGTGTGTGGAGCAATCTAACATGCAAACCAGCTAACCTTAGATTGGGTCAGAGAGCATCAGTCTGAACTTAAATTAAGTTGTAGAGTGATCTTTTGGACGTCAAGGATTCGTCTTGGATGAAGTGAATTTATGCATTGAAGCAGAACTTTGGTTCATCCAAGAGAGTTCTGGATGCTGCTGTTCAGCTCAGCATGTCCTTAACCTGTTGTTTTTTTATGCTAAATCCAGCAGTTGTCAGGGAGATAACCTCAGACTACTGAGTGAAGGTCCACAGGGGATCTCCAACAGGTCTTCTAACTCCATAATTAGACTTTATTTTCGGCCATGTTTAGACGACTTAGAGCTGTACACCTATATGTTCTGTTAGCATAAACCTAACTGTGTCATATCTGGAGGATGTATTATCATCTTTTTTGTGAGGATGTGATTCAGCTGTCGGTCCTCGCTCTTTTTTTTGCCAAAAATGTAGCTGTATATTTGCACTATATATCCACTCATGTCGTGTGGAGTAGTGGTTCAACTCCACAGTTTATGTTTCTGCTTTGTATGACAATACTTGTGACAGATAATTGTTCTTTACAAAGGTCCTGCACTGATTTAATGACCTGTCTTGTCAAACACAAATATGTGTAATTATAGCACAGCACAATGTGGTGAATGTGGCTTCACTATCTCATATCTGTTTGACTAGATAAAACCCTTAGGAACAGGCAGTACATCTTTTGAATGAAAACATCTTTTAGATTAAGTAGATATCTGTTTTATCAAATTGTGGAAATTACTTAAATAAGCCTATGAAAAGTATTAAGTAAAAATGTTTTCATCTCCTGTTCTGTTTTGTTTACAAAACAATCTAAACAAGATTTAAAAAAACCTTTTAAATAATGTTGATAAAAGAAAAGCTGCACATCTCCACAGTTAATATACTTCAATATCACCTTTGTGTGTGTGTGTTTGTGTGTGTGTGTGTGTGTAAATTTGAGGCGGCTGCAACCATCTGGAGTCTCTATAAACTTCCAATGTTCCTGCTGAACAGTTTAAAGGGGGCATGTCAAGTGTCAGACCAAGAGGTCTCATATCCTCCTCACACACACACACACACACACACACACACACACACACTGTACACAGCCATGTCCCCAATTCTCAACTCCCTCCTACACCCAGACGTTATATTTCTTCTGACTTAATCTTTTCTCAACTTGTAAATGCAGCCCATACAGTGCAGTTTATGACTCGGCTCCATCAACCTTTGTAACCCCCTGTGAGACAGAGAGATCTTTGTGAGTGTGTGTGAAGGAGAGATACTCAGAATCGTCTGGCTCAGAGAGATAATAACAGACCATCTTCAGCCGTTTGAAGAAACACGAGCTTGTGTTGGCAGAGGTGATTGCGATGGAGCGCTGGTTTGAGGAGAGACGGCGGCTTGTTAAAGACTTTCACATAAGGGCTTTCGGTGTGTGGCTTAAAACCTCTGTGCTCAGTGTGGTGAGTGGCAGAGGGCATTATGGGAAGAGGTTGTATGGGGTCTGGGTCTCAGATGTGGGAGCTGTGGTCCCTCTTGCTTTTCCGGTTCAGAGATGGAGATGGAAACCTCTCCTCCTCCCCTGGTGAGCTTCTGTGCAGCAGACAAACCGCTCCAACAGACTCTAGTGTGTATATGTGTGTGTGTGTGTGTGCTAAGATACACAACTAATGATTAAGAAGAACCAGTGGGAGTGTTAGACTGTTGTCCTGACTACAGCGCAGACTTGGACTTGGATTTAAAAATGCTTATTAATTTTTGTGTAGCACTCTCACAGGGGATTTTCCACCTAATCTTGTAGTTCTTTTCTGCTTTGCATTTGGCTCATTGTTCCAGCATTTAAATGCATTGTTTTCTCATCAGCGCTGTGTTGGCAACAGCAATAAAGTTTCATCAAGGTCATGCTGGTTTTGTATTTACAGCTTTTTCCTGATATCTCTTTGCATCCCAGAAAGCAGAGGCCATAACCTTTGGTTGTTGTGAATAGACACTCAGCTCTGTGGCTTTGTGTGCTGTTGTGTTATTCATGCCACACTTGAATTCATCAGTCTTCAGGAGAACCTTCTACTTGTGTTGACACTGCCGGTCCTCATGGGCGATAACACGTTGACACCAGGCCAACGGTTGACTGGTTTTCCATTTGACAATGCTGACTTAGCCATTTTAAAAAATACCCATACTTGGAATGCCACTTAAGTTATTGGCTTCATGCACAATCAGTCTAAAAGTGCACATTCATGTAATGTGACTATCAGAAAATGATTCCTCACAGCTGCCTGAACAAGGACTTGTCTTTTTAAAAATGCATTATTATTTTTTTTTTTTTTTTGTACTTTGAGCGATGCCTCCCATGTGACATTTATTACCACTGTCCTGAGCTGAGCTTCGGGCAAAAACTTCATACCTCAACATATCACACTTAAACTATTTGTATAAATAGATTACACTCCTCCCTAAGAGAAAACACAAGTTTTAGAGCTGTTGTTCCTTAAGTTCTTTCACTCAAGGGCACGCAGAAGAGTCTGCATCCATCACAAGAGAGAACAATCTACTGGGGCGACACATGGCTGCTTGTGCTGTCTATTCTCTCATCACTCACCTGAATGATGAGTGCACTGACAAATGCTCTAATCTCACTTAAATGTCCTGTAGGTGACACAAAGGTCCCCTCACTGTGTCCTGGTTGGATTCACAGTGTGTGTGCGTGAGACTCACATCTTTAAATTAAAATGATCACTGTTTACACAGGCATGCAACTCTTGTGGTCATAGAGTCAAGAAAACAGTTTTAAGATGGGAGAAGTTTGGGTTGTGTTTAACATTGTGAGCCTATTTCAACACAAACACAAAGTTGTTGTTGGACATGACACACAAATCTCAGTCTCCTGACGAAAGGACTTTGTTGATGTTGGAGGACATTGCCAGCTGACCTCTGTTATTATTGCCTGAGGATGTTTAACTATATAGCTAATTAAACCATTTGCATAATTAATCCTCTATCCTATTTTCACATTTTAGTCAGTGTTAGTCTCTATGGAAACCAGGCAATCATGGCTAAGAGTAGGACACCAGCCAGTCCCTTGCGCAATACAACATAGTACTCATATGTGTTAACAAATCTTGTGGGGCAGACTTTTTCCCCACGCTTTGAACCCTGCGGTTTATACAACAATGCAGCTAATCTGTAGATTTTTTTGGAGCTGAGACAGACAGGTGGAAGAGGTGATGCGCAGAGGAGTTTTAAGCTTAACTTTTAACAATCATTTTATGCGGCATGAACAAACTCTCATCATGGAAAACAGAAAGAAATTCATATGATGATGAGCTTTTTAAGTTAAAAGCAAAAGAAGGAAACAGAGCTGCCGCTGTTCAACTCCGACACTGAAGAAAACGATTTCAGTGGTTTCAGTGCGCAGGAGGAAGATGAAGAATAGCGATGAATTGTTGCAGGCACAATATCTCATATTACAACATGGACACCTGCGGCTTATAGTCAGGTGCAGCCTAAATGTGAAAAATTGTCTTTTAAAATTTGGTGGATGCGCCTTATATTCAGGTGCGCTCTATAGTTCTTGTACCAAATCCTTTATGGAGCATTTGTATGATTTTTGTTATGTAGAGTAATGTGACGTAAAATTATAGTTCTACCTACAAATCTCCACACATATTCATGTGACAAGAGATTCAATATTAGACCTTAAACTACTGTGTAATTTACATTCGCCGAGAAGCTGAAATGAAAGTATTTTCCTTTTTGCATATCTCAACACTCATGATACCCAGCATGTCTTAACTTGTGAAGGCAGGCAAGAGTTTTGAAGAATTCCATCATTTGCTTGCTAATCTGCCTCCAAGTTGGGAAACACAAGAAGAAGAAGAAGAAGAAATTCCTTCTAGGTCAGAAATGTGTGTATCAAACTGCTGCCCATTTACTTCCTGTTGACCTTTTGGGAGGTGCCCTGCAAAAGGTCAAGTTTTGGGCAACGCCCTTGTTCTTCCATGCCAAGGGACTGGACCGCCCATGAAACCACCAACCACTAAGCTGGAGAAACAGACCTAGTTATTATAAACACAATCATACTTATTATCATGCCACTGCGATTCTCATCCTGTCATGTTCAAAGGCTTACCCTCGTTTGATCGAAGTACCTCTCTCTATGTGTGTGTGTTTTTTTTTTGTAAACTTCCGGTGCTGACTATACTTTTCATCTCACCTTGTGCAAATCACCACTTGGTTGAGGCAACCTAGCATGCAAAGCACCCTGACCTGATCCAGCATCAGGAGGATTCATGGCGGCGAGGTTGGCGCACCAGTCAACCCCACCCCTCCCTCAATAGGTGACGAGGCATGACAGATGTGATAGTCATGTAAAGCATAGAGCGCCCCCTCCCTCTCTCCCTGAGTGCTGTGAGGTTTTGAGCGTGTCACTCCAGTCTCTCATCCACGGAGGCGGTCCTGCGAGACAACATGGTATTAAGCTGTCAAGCTGCTGCTAGTTGTACACAACTGTCAAGCTTGAAAGAGATAAACAATGTTTAGGTGGGAGAGTGTACTCATGTGGTCTGAGTACTGGTTTGTGAGGTTTTGTTGCTCAAAGGTCAGTCACAGACCAGTCAGAGTTTTTTTTTCCTGAATGACTGTGACATGTTGGTTTTATACTTTTCGCAAACTATTCAGAAGTTTGAATTTCACTCAATTCAACTTCCCATTTTAATACTATTATGCATGAGCTGCGTTCCCCGGCCTCTTCGCGTACCTTGACATTTGCGTATGCATGAGGAGACCCCACTCCAGTCGATGCCGAATGACATTCTCTCTTAGCTTTTGCCGCCGCTCTCTGCAGCAGTCAGAGCCCATCAGCTGGAACACACTCCAGGGCGCGAGGGTAAATCAAATACTCGGAGAACTGTAATGAAATACCATGGAGCCTTATGTTCCTCTATGAATTCTATTAACTCTCAAACAAACAATTGTTTTCATTATCAAAACTCAATTTAATTCACAGAGAATGGAATTTTAAAGGAGGTTTTAAGGTAGGAAATGGGTCATGCATGGAAATGTTACACAAAATACATCCTTCTGGCTCAGAGCTGGATTTATATATAATGATATGAACTGTTATCAGCTCTGAAAAGGGAAGTGCAGCTTTGCTATTCCATATTGGCTCATGTCTTATTTCTGCATTTTTAAGGAGAAAAAAAGTTAGATTTGTTCTGGTTCAGGCCCAGAACCGTCCCGGCTTCCTGTGTCTGTATTTCTCTTTTCCAGTGTACTATTAATACAGCTTTTGACATAGTAGGATTGAGGTAAATTAGCTGTTATTCTTTCCTTTGATTCAAACATGTAACATGTTCCAATCATCTCGCCAGTGATTGCTGTGGGTGTTTTTGTAAAAATCTCCACAGGCTTGAGTTTCAAAGCAACCATGTATTTTTGTGGTGTCACATGCAATTCTGAGTTTTGAGAAGCGTAACCAAGAACATAACGGGAGGATATTGAATTGCTACTGTGTGAGACATGACCTGTCCGGCGAACTTTAGTTCTTTTTATATTGCAGTTATGTTTGGGTCAGGGCCACTGAGGTCTGTGCTGTACTGTGGTAGAGTAATGGTAACCACTTTAAATAAATGGAGAGTAATTTCGCTACTGAGCCTCGGGGTCTGGTTTGTGTCCAGCTGCTGCAGTTTGTGGCCGAAAAGGCAAATTGTCGCCTTTCCTCCTTGCAGGAAACGCCTACAGACAGTACTGATCTCACAGGGCCAAAACAAGTGGACATGGCTAAGTGGACAGAGCAAACATTTGGACAAGTGAGGGGAGTAGACATTGCTAAGTGGACAGCAAACAAAGGAACAAAGCCAGCAGCAGAGAGAGCTTAAGAAGCCATGACAGGGAAATGTGCAGTGAATCAGAGAGCGTAGAACCGAGGTTAGACAGCGCGTTTCAGTGTGGTCTGATTTGAAAGAATATGGAAATAAACGCCAGCTGGGATGCTTTGAGAAGTTAAAAAGTTCATGCTCTTAACTTTACAAGTGCAGAGGAACATCCCAGTCAACTGTTTTCTCACAAACAGCCATTGTCTCAAAAGCCGTGGAGCCGCTCATATCCCGTTGCAATGCGAGGCTCTTTGAAAGAGTCAAAAGGGATGTAACCCAAGCCGCCAAGAGGCCCCGATTTAGTTGTCTGTCCTGCATTGAAGGTGAATACAGCTCTCAGAGGTGAGCACAAAACGGACCGGGTCTCCTGCAGCCTACGTGGCACCAGCCCACGACCCGCGCCAACCGAAGGGTGGTCACACTCGGCCGATGCCATGAAACAAAATCTATGGCCTCTCAATAGATCCTCCGTAATGGATCCCCTTCTCAGGGAGGCCACCGGGATGCCCCCTGTCTTTTTTACCAGAGCCATCTGGTTCCCAGTAATACTGCTCTTCTTCCCACAGCCGCACAAACCACAATGAAAAAGGATCGCTTTCACAGTCAAGATCAGGAACTGGAGACGTCTGTTTAAAAAGGGGTCCCATGTTGAACACTGCGGTCCCCTCTGCTGTTGCAGCCTATTGTGGCTGTTGTTAAGTGCGGTTTATCTGACAACCTTTTTGTGATTTCATACAACCTTAATGGGTTCTATTAGTGCTGTGACCTGGTCACTGAAGCAAGATAATTAAAATAGAAAACAGCAACAAATAGAAACAAATGATCCCTGATTGTTCCAAAGCCAACAGCAGGGATTGTGTCAAATATATTTCTTTACAGTGTACACAGATTAAAAGTGTAAAACTGAGTATAAAGTGTAAAACATACCAAAAAATTGCTGAAGGACCAGAGCAGTTACTCCATCTGTAGTTTACAAAGATAGGCAAAACAAACACTCTGGGGCCTTTTTTTCTGATGTGTTTACCACTCTCTCCAAATGAGCACGCTTGGAGATTCATTGGATGCAGATGGGTGCATGTTTGTGCTCCACACATGGAGTCTGTTAATCAGCCACTGCAGGCAAAGAAGTAAAAGTTGCTTGAACTCCAGTATACATTGTTGTCAGTGCTGACCTCCCTCCAGCAGACTTTCCTCCTCAATCTATCTAATTCTGCGCATTGCCCAAAGCGTGAATAAAATGTTTGTCTGCTTTAGTTACATTTAATCACAACACAGGGCTAAGCCTCACTCACACACTCCATCGACTTAAGCTGAATTTCCAGTTAACTGCGTTGTTTTATTTCTGAAGGGAACACTTGTGGTAAAGGAAGCCTCAAAGCTGCCTTGAAAGCTCAGGATCCTCCAGATGATGAGACTCCTGTCCACAGGTCGGATTGCTGATAAACAGAAGACTGATTTTGATTTTCGTTTTTTAACTTATGTCATTTCACACACTAATGATGCAAACTAGTTTGATAACTGATAAGGCACTTTCTGAATGTGTCTGTTTTTATCCAGATTATAACTTCCTTCTAGCAATTATTGGCAGATTAAATGATTAAATACGTTTCCAGATGTCAAAACAAAAGGTTCTGATATTGATAATGAATTATACATAAAATAAGATTTCATTCCATCATATCCACTCAGCTGAAATGTTCCCTCTCGCTCTCTCCTGTAAGCTCCCACTGATTCACTCATTCCTTAAATTACAGTGTCATGTATGACTGCTGGAAAGAATAAAAACTCCACAACAGGAAATAACTCCAGAAAAGAGTAGAACAAAAATATCTTCCAAACAGTAACAATAAAACAAATTACAAGCAACATCTGCACCTTCATGGGCTACTAAAAGGTACAAGCAAATACATCAGTACAAGCTGTGATTCTGGCTGGATATACAGCGATGTGGCTTTGGGTTGTGCAGAGGCATGTTTATCTGTGCTTTAGAACATCAGAAAATAACATTTCTTCAATTTTTAAGGAGTTCATAAAATCCTGACTCCATATTTCACAAAGAGAAATGTACTAATGACACCTTGGTTGGTTCTGATTCCATTTTTGCAGCATCACCGTAGCTGCTTTCAGAAGGATGACCTCTGTTTTCCTGCACTGAGATTGAAGTTTTGTCCTGGCAGAAAAGCTTCTGTTATCCTCTAAGTTATGCCTCTGGTTAGCGCCTCCTGAGGCAAGCAGGTCTGGTGTGAAGAATCAGATAATCCAGATCTCTTTCATGCACCAGGTGGGTTGGCTGTAGAAAAGCCATATACAGTAGGTCCACCTACAAGGTCCTGAGTAGAGATCCAGTGTGAATGGTGTGTGAATGCACTCACAATGAGGAAACACACACATATCAGATTCAGATAAATGATCGTTGGCACAATCACAGCAGGCTAAGTGATGCTGCTGGTGAGGTTAGCCAACACAGTGGCAGACTGAAGAACATGTGTGGATGCTTATTCATGTTGTCATTGCAGTATTGAACAATGTGATTGCTTATCTGATTCTCATATCCTGCTTCTTCTAAGATTTTGTTCGAGCAAATAGGGAAACGCGGTGAGCTTTTGATCAGATGCTGCACCGTTTTGTTATTGTTTTGTTTTGGTTTTGGCATTAGCAGAGCAGCTCACATCGATCCCGCCCCTAAAACCTGAGACCTTTATTTATCCTAGTCAAACCTCATCTTCTCTGGAACCTGTAATCACACAGGACCTCTGAGGAGGAGGAGTGGAGGGGGTGGGGGGGGGTGGGGGGAGGGGTGTAATGGTTGCACATGATCTCCTGCAACAGCACTGACAGAAGTTCAGCTCAAACCAAACCACATACAATTTACATTCCACAGATACCAGCTAACCTGAGCACAAACAGACGATGGAAAACAGGTGTGTTTAGCAGCAACCCTTCTCTTATTTCTTCACGGTTCACCTTCCTTTGAGGTGCTATCTGGCTTCTTTTTATGTTAACTTAAGCTGCTTCAACTCTCAGGGTATAAATCGGAGGTGCATCAGGAAACAAATCCTTGTACAAAAGAGAGAGAGAGAGAGAGAGAGCGTACAGGAGGCAAAGCTGACCGCACAGCTTACATAATGTTACCGCAAATTGATTACTGCCTTTGAAAAAAAACACTGGAGAGGAGTTAGGGTCCTGACAGACATGTGGACACAGACACACAGCCTCAGTGGGCGACATCTACTGTGCAATGATGAGTGGGTGAGAATGGCATCACCACAATGACACTGGCCCTACCACTGAGGGAACAAAGAGGCCTGTGTGCATGTGTGTGTGTGTGTGTGTGTGTGTCCTTACTTCCCTTCACATCGGATCCATCTTAAAATACTGCGGCTGGCCCACTGATGAAAATTGCTCCCTTTCATTCTTACTGTAAGTGCACTGGGTGGAGAGACAAAAAAGAGCTGGAATGATGTGGGTAGGAGAGCACATTAATGCATGTTTTGTCACTGCATATGTTTATCAGGGCATCTGACAGTAAGAGATCATTTTACTGGCAAAACAAAAAAGAAGCTTAAAAAACCCCCATGTGAGGCATACATGGCCATTAGCAACAGTGAGCCATCATGACTTGTATCACCAAGCCGTAGATCCTCTGCTTATCAAAGGCAGCTTGCCCATATGGGGTTGTGTTATTTTCTTCACACGTATTAGCGGGACATATTTTCTCTCCCTTAAGCCCTGCATCAGTTGTTTGTTTGCTGGTAAAGGGCCCCGGCACGCAGCTGCGCCACAGAGCTCCTCTGGAATGGGATTTTTGTACATTCAGACCCCTGGCGTTTGGGGGTCTGGGTCTATGTTTGCTGTTAATTTTACAAGCCTGTGCTTTGTCGGCCCTGTCTATAACATAAGGAGGGAAATGTGATGTGTTCACTTCACTGGTGCTGTGTTGAAGAAGGAGAAAATTAGAGCCTGGGTTAACAATCTGTGGCATCATAAAAACAGTCTTTGTCCCACCCTGACTCACTCTGTGTTTGCCTCTCTTCTTCTTTCTTTCATTTTGTATTTCACAATCCTCCCTGCAGTCTGAATGCTGAGCTCTGATTTGCACTTTGGTTTCGTTTAAGACGGATCGATCCCAGACGCCTTAATTGAGCACCTTGGGAAGCTCAAAACGGAACAATCTGAGGCCAGCTCAGCGTCTCTACCTCTGCTCACCTCCCTTATAGTCTCTGCTTTCTCCTGGCTGCATGAGCCCTGTTTACTCTGGTGTCAGAGTTGGTTTGGAGCAGGTTGAGCGACACGTTGAGTATGCGGGAGATTTCTCCTTCTATTGGTTTAACCCCGTATAGCCTCTGTCTTCTTGTGGTATGGAGATCGATGTAATTGTGTGTGAGGACAGTTTTAGAGGTGAAGAAACTTTAATAATATTTGGAAATGCAAGCTTGTTTTTTTGGCACATGTTGAGAAGAATTTAAGGAGATGCCAGAGAGAAGCAAACACCCCATCCACCCTCATGTCAGGCTGGCTGATGGGTCCCTGATGTCAATATTTTGCCAGCGGCTTTTCCCCCTGAGGGTTTTGGGCTCTGAAGTCTCTGAATGTCCTTTACGTCATTGTCAGAGTCTGCAGCCCATCAGTCACTCCCTGAACGTCTGCCAAGCGAAACTCGTCCCACCTCGTTCCATCTTTGTCCGTTTACGGTGCCAAAACTAACCTTGCCCATCTGTGCTGTGTTTTGTCAGATATCACTTCAACCACTACGGGAAATTCTACAAAGGTCGATGTTTTATCTGCTTCAGCGTAATTGCTGATTGAACTGCTTTTTTAAAATCATTGGAGACATAATGCTTAATTTAAGGGCCAGCAAGGAACTTGTGGCAAAAAAAAAACTTTTATGCTTTCCATTTTTGCAACTAGTAACTTCAAACGGAGGGGATTTTGGCAGTGATTTTTAGCCCACCACTGGATCCAGCAGATTAGACTCTTTCCATTACGAAGCTAAATAATAGGGGCTGCACAAAAACGAGATGGGGCCATGTTTTATAGGTGCTACCCAACAGCTCTGGCAGGGAGTCCTGTGGGTCTGTGGCTACTGTGGTAGTGAACTCAGGGGGTGGTGCAGCGGAGGGTTTTTGTAGGAAGAATGGTGGTGATGGAGGTTATTTCTGGGACTGAATGAGGCCTCAGTTTATGGCCTGGTTATCTAGGACTACAACCTATGACAAAAGCCCAAAATGAAAAGAAGAAGACTGTAAAAGCCCCATTGAGAAGTCATTGTCTGCAGACTTAACTAGTTGGAGGCATCTGTTCTCGTCACTCCTCCTTGCACTTTCATTGACCCTCTCAGATGAGGGTGCTTTTAAAAAACCTCTTATAGCAGAAGAGAAGTGGGGAGGTGAGGTGTGGTCCATTAATTCCTCCCTCCCTCCCTCCCTCCCTCCCTCCCTCCCTCTCTCCCTCTGAGAAGTCACCAACAGCATCCAACTTCATTAAGAGTGGCTGACTGAATGTGTGACTATCTGTGAAACCTGGCTAATAAATAAAACTCCCCGAAGTTTGTTGTGGGTTTTGTGTGTGTGTTGGTTTTGGGTTGGAGGGGAGGTGAAGAGGAACCAGACTTGTGTTACAGCCAGCTGTGTCCCCCTAGAAAAGAACTCAGTAACCCACTACATCTGGCCCTGGCCTCTGTTCTTACTAAGCTGACATTAATGAGGACCACAACAGTATTGGCTACCAGTACACTGTGGAGGAGAAACATGCTGTGTATCAATAATTGGCCATTTTTGTCGACTTTGGACCCACTGTTCAGTGTACATGTTGCTGCCTGTAAAATCAGTTGTGCTCAAATTCTTGCTCATATCATTTTGTGTCATTTTATTATAGTGGAAATATTGCTCATTCACTAAGCCAGTTTAGCTGTCCCCAGAGCACACAGCATATAATAAAGATGGAAGGAAGCTCTTTATGTCAGCCCTCTGTGAGGAAGCAGTTGTCTGTAATTATCGCTGCTTTTCATCCCTTGTAGCAAACACAACAAATAAGTGCTCTTGTGTGACCTGGCAGTGTGTTTGAGAAAAAAAAACTTTGTTCGTAAGCTTGTTTGTTTATCTTCTTGAGATCACATGATCGCTGCCTCTTTCTTTCTCTCTAACTCGTCTTTTCTCAGAGCATCAAGTGCATTTGAAGTTGCAATGTGGAAGTCATTAGCCACAAATCCTAACAAATATAATAACAGGGCGATTAGCTCTCTCTCTCTCTCTCAGCGATCCTGTGCTGTTTTTTTTTCTTGTTGCCGGGGTGGTGCTGTATTCTGTGAGCGCAAACAGGGCTTGGTCAAGGGCGAGTCCTCCTCTTCCCTTTCCCGGACTTTTTCTATTTGTAGATGTGCATGTATTTTATAGGAGGCTTTTCCCCCCCTTCTCCATGTCTTTCATGCGGTGGTGGTTCTGTTTCCCATCACGGGCCTATGATGAAACCACAAGAAAGCCTAAGCCCATGTGACGAGAGTGCAACAGTTGCTTGGTGACAAGGAAACGGGTGTGAAGAAGGGGCTGGATGTGTTTGGAAGGGGTGGAGATGGTTCAATCAGTGGATGAGCTCTTCATTTCCCTCCATCATCCAAGGATAAAACACTCATATCTGCAACACTCCCAATGTAAAAGTGGCATTTTCTCTTTTAGCTTGATAGATGTGTGGGCATCCGCAGGGCTTTTAAACGGTCCATTCATCTTTACGATGGCCTCACTTATCTCTGAGTCCTTGCATATCTGCAACTTCCCATTCCCACCACAAGCAAATGGTGCCTTCAAACCGCATGGAACGCCCCCCCACCCTCACCCTATAACAGTGGCAAAACGCTGCCATATTTACCATCTCCTTCTGGAAAGCTAACTTGGCCGCAGCAGGATGGGATGGTTGCCAGCTGCAGCCCGTTCCAAGAGGACCATGTGCAGACAAGCCATGCTTCATCCAGAAACTCAAGAATAAAGTTTCCTGAAGGAGGACAGAGAGAGAGAGAGAGAGAGAGAGAGAGAGAGAGGACTTTCACAAAGTCATTTGGCTCTTTCCCTTTTGATACAGTGCGATGAGCATGCAGCCAAGTTCAGTCACTTTAATACCTGCTCTTTTTGAGGAGGAGATATTTGAAGGACGTGAGCTCATTTGGGATGCAGTCTGCTGCCCTGTCCCTGCCTGATGTTATCCTTGACAGGAGCAGAAACAGTCATGATTGCTTTTGGGGGGGGGGGGGGGGGGGGCGGTGACAACAAAATGCCGTTTTTTA
>JAVQJX010220623.1:0-11451 GCA_036025115.1 Ambassis agassizii | reverse complement strand
CATTTAAACCCACACATAAAGCATCTTTACAATCCTGGAACCTCAAATAGTTTTCTTTTTTGTATAATAAAAAAAATCCCACCAGAACTTCGCAGAAGTTACTAGATGTCACTTTTAGTACTTTCAGTCCCTGTGATGGAATCTTTCCCACTTGCACTGGACATCCTTCTTTATTTGAAACTGTGATCTGAGCGAAATAGGAAGGTAGCTATTATAGCAATTATTTCAAATAGCTGAGTTGAGCTGTCATGGCGACTTGAACAGTCAGTCTATCCACAACACGGCCACCAAGTCAGACCTCAATTACAGATCCTCGACCTCCCCACGGTACCTGGTGTCAGTCCTTGATCATCTATTTTTGCTCTAGGGGTTCTCTTTTACTCTTTATTCTATTTTGTTCTATTCTTTTCATTGTACCTTCCCTTGTTCACCTTACCTAAACTCCACTTCTTCCTCTGGGTCACCCCTAAAAAAACTCTCTAGTGAGAGCTGCACTACAATTGCTACCATTACCACACACACATGCTCAGATACCGCCGCATATGTTTCCAATTTTAGGCGCAATAGCCCTTTTTTTTTGCAATCTTACTCAATTAGGCAGAGCCTCCTGGAAATGCCCCAGTCGCCAGCCACGGTGGCAAAGAGGTAAAGGGTCAAAGGTGAGGTCATTGGTGGGGGGGCTCAGACACTCTGATGAATGCGTCACCTCTTGTCTGTGTGTCTGTCTGGCTCTCAGTTTATATTAGACATCGCTGGCTGTGCCACTTTAGCTCCTGTCCAACTTCCCCACAAACATATTTGGCACAGGTGTTGGATTGTACAGAAAAAGCAACTCACTCCTGAAATTAAATTTCACAGCTTACTAAAGGTCAAAGAGGATGAGTGACAGGGTCTGGAGCCAGACCACATGTAAATACACAAACAACACACAGATTTAGTAAAGAATGCACTCATGCCCACGCCAACACACTGCGGCTCTGACAAACAAACAACACATGCGGCTACAAGTCTTTACTTCATGAAACTGATATTAGCACATGGAATGTTCACCTTCGGGAAAACGGTATGGGAGGGAGAGGGAATATGAGCATCAGAGCTGCAAAGCCCTCATTAGGGGAATGGGGGACTTAGTTTGGTAATTCTGTTTAATGCTTAATTAGAAACAGGTTCCAATGGGTGCAAAATGCAGTCTGGCGCTGCGTTGCATTACCTGGCAGTCTGCCCCGCTCCAAGTCTGTCTGTTTAGATTTTGTGTTGTGTGTGATGTTCACGTAGAAGCTGGGTCATAGTCAGTTTATAAAATGGCTTCAGATGCAGCATGCACACCCTCTGCTCGTCTTGTTTACATCGTCTGTACCGCCGTCCCCTCTCCTCTTACAGCAGCTCACTCTCTCTCTCCCCAGATCACCTCTCAATCACTCCTCCTCGTCTCCTTATCTGTCCCTCTTCAGTGTCTCGTTACAGGTCTCAATCCACCTACAGCGGCTACACTTTCATTCACTTGCCACAGACTCGTTGCAGTCTGGATCCCCCAGATTAGACATGCAGCCTAAATAGTGAATGATCTATTTACAGTTACGTCTTCCGTGTCGCCAGCACAGTCCACACCTTCCTCTCTTCTGCTGCATTTTTGCACTCATACCCCGCTTTCCCCCCAGAGTCTCTCCATATCCCCTCACCTCCTCTTCCATAAGTCATGTTTTGTCCCTTTTCTTGCCAGAGGGGAAAAAATGTTACACATTGTAAACTTTACTCACTGTACAACACCAGCAGGATTGGATTTCAGAGGCAAACTTTGTATTTGAACTGCTCTGGCAATTAGTAGAGGATAGACTTACAGCGCACCTACTGCACAATGAAGGCACCGGCCCAGTTGTACAAACCCCTGTTCCCATTCTGCCCCTCTCCATCTGTCACTCCTGTGGGACTGTGAGATTGTGTGTGCACATATAAGTGTATGTTTGAATTTTTGTTTGCGTGCTTGTGTATGGTTATGTTTGAGTTTGACACTGTTTGGCCTGGTTTAAAAAAATTAAACGCAGTAAATGACAACACTTTAAGTTACCATATGAAACATTTATGAGCAAAGCATCAACCTTTTTAAACAGTTAAAGGGATTTATTAAATAGGATAATAAGCAGATGCAAGTTGTAATATTGTATTAATCTAACATCAATATGTTGGAATGTATAATTATGTGAATTTATATTAGGTACATGGAAACATAAGAATATATATATATATGGTTGTGCCACTATTTCCTCACCAGAGGTGAACTAATTTTAGAAGAAGAAGCAACAACTAGCTGATCATCAGTCCACAGCACAGGTAAAAACCACTATTTTTTTTTTTCACGTGATTCCAAATCACCTATGTTACGTATGAGGCAGCGAGCCAAAAACTATGCAGGTTTCACACTATACCGAGAAACGCTTGCTTATTGATGTCTGCAAAGCCATCCTGTTATACGACATCATATTTGACAGTTGAGACGCTCATAAATCAGTCATGGCGCTCTCATAAAGCCCAGTCATAAGGACTCAGTCTTCATGAGATCGAGCAGTGTTTCTGGTATGACAAACCTGAGACTCCTCAGAATCTGTCATCAGTATATTTCTAATCTAATTGATAAAGTGTCATAATTCATGGAAAAAGCAAGGTGCATGTATGTGCAGTATGCAGCACCTCCACCCCTGGGCCTCCATGCACTTTGAGGACTGACTGACTGACACTGATATGTGTCAAAGGATCCCTCAGAGGGAAGCTCCTGTGCAGGTTTATCCACTCAGTGCAGAGTCACAGTGCCCTCCTGTGGAAGGGAGGGTAACCATGACCCCCAGCACCACCATCACATCTGCTGACTGAATAAAATGTCCTTATTTAGTCCTTAGATTAATTTAAAACCATGTCTCCTGCCTTACTAATTTTCCCTCATCCTGTCTATTTCAAAATTGTAAATAAAGCGATAAATGTGATGAAGAAGTTAGTCAAAGAGAGTAACAAGGAGGGAGGGAGGGAGGGTAGATGCTGTAGAGTGAGATGAGGGTGGGGTGGGGGTGGGGGGGTCTCTGAGCACCAAGCTGTTGTATTAATCTGCAAATTTTCTCAGATGACGCAAGGACTGTGACTTTGCCTCCCGTCCCCTCTCCCTCTTCATCTCCACGTCCCTCCTCTGTCCGTGTCTCTCCCGATGCCTCGCTCTTGTCGGATGGGAGACATCGACACACAGCAGGTAAGCATGCTTTGCCTCCTTGTTGACATTTTTTCCCTCTCTGTGTGCTTCCATCCATTCACAGCTTTCATGATCACCTCATTTTTCACCTTTGACTAAGTTGTTTGATTAGATTTAGATTTAGCCATTTGTGAATATTTTGTTATTCTGTATTTCTTAGAGGAAAAAGAACATTTTAGTTTTGTCTTTATTTGTATTGAATGACTGTAGTTTTAAAAAGTTAACGGCACTGTGTGAACATGTGGGACCTATATGTCTCGTCACTTGTCAGTATTGTTTTAGTATGCTGGTATGCTGTCAGGGAGATGAGGACCAGAGTGATTTAAACAGCTTCCAAAATGTCTGTTGGGCAAATGAGAAGTTGGATTTACTGTAGCCGGAATGAGCTGTGTGAAATTAACTCCTGATGGAGCGACAAGTGATATAGAGAAATTACAACGCAACATCAAAAAGAGAAAAGAAAATTGAAAAAAGATGGAGAGCCAGGGGAGAAAGAGAGAATTTATAAATAGCAAAGCTTTACAAGGGTGAAGAGAGCAGATGTGATAGACAGTCTGTGCTTAAGGAGTTCAAACAACAGATTAATACACTCAGATTATCGTCCGAGAGGGAGAGGGAGGGGAGGTTTGTGTGAGTGTGTTAGTGACAGAGAGTTCACACACAAATGCAGACTAAATCATGCACACACAGACTCAAGTGTTTTCTGTCCAATCTCATATTAGTTCATACTAAGTTCTTTTTAAAATAACATCCCTTTAACAGTAATCTTTAAAACAAACTGTGTAGTGAGAGTTGTAGGATCTGTTTTCCTGTTTTTAGATGTCCCATGAGGCATTAAAGTAAACCAAGTGAGGACACATTTTGACCCATGTGTAACATACCCAACCTCTGTCGGGTACAGTCCTGATGTGACCTTCACTGAGAGAGAGTTAATATACCCCATTAACCCTCCTGTTGTAATAGTAAAGCCATACACCAGACATGTGTTTGAATGCGGCTGTGCATATGTTGAAGGAATTAAGTACTTTGTAGCATATGGATAGTCGGATATGTGTTTTCCCTTCCTGCACAAAAATATGTCAACATGTTAAGTGAGAATATTGAATATGTTTCACAGTTTTTTTTAATACCTAACCACTTAAACCTCAAAAAATGTGTTAGCTTTTAGCTTTCAGCTGAAGAACACACACAATTTAAGAGTTCTGGTTTGAATTTTTAAGATGGTTAAGTCAGACACATACATTTGGTCATATTCATTCTCCCCTCACCAGTTTTGTGACGCCAGTCTATCATGTAGTGTGTTGTAATGCACCATTGTGATGCTGCGATGACCATTCTCATCTCATCTCTGTTGAACAAGGGTGATGGAGGGGCGGGGCAGGGATTATATCTCGATCCCTTAGCAAAGCTCGCACCAAACAATCAACCATTGGAAATAATCCCCTGAGACACCCGTGCACACCCCTAGTCAAGCACACACTCACACACACTGTGCGTCCAAACAGCACCTAATGATAAATGACATAATTTATACATAGAGAATTTCAGAGAATGTTTCACCACCGGCATTTTAATGTCAAATACTTAAAAGCTTCCCTTGTGACGTATGTTAAAATCAAACACAATCAGACAGACAGGGAGGGAGTTGTAGCATTGTAGTTATTACTACTGTACATCTGTTCGATCTCTTGGATCAACATCTGGTTTGGCTGAAAACCTGGATAGATCATTATTATGGAAGACCATAAGGGAATACATGGAGGGGGGTTGATAAGTCTGTGACAGCGGAACTGAAAGGAGTGCTGAGGTAGTGTTTTCGTGTCTTCCTCTATGGTGTGTGCACCTTGTATCTTTAGCAGCTTGGGCTCATTTACAGTAATCAAAGCCTGCTCTTCTGGGAGACTAACTCATTCTGTCATTGCGACCCATCATCCTGGAAAGCATGACGATGAAGAAGTGTTGTAAGTACATGCCTGTATATGGAGACTGATGTAATGGTTGTCATGCATTGCAATAGTCATCAGCGCACATCGAACGCACTGCCACAGTGTTTACATTGAGGACACTCATGTTAATTCAGGCACCATTACTTAGGTTTAGGAGGTTAGTATTACCCTGAAAACAGGGGTAACTTTCTTGCTTCTTTGCCCTGAGATTGGCTCACCTTCCTCTCCCTTCATCAGTGTGCTTCTGCTAACTAACGTGTTTTGAATGTTTCAAAGGCTTTCTTATTGAAGGGATAATGCCTTTTGGCCTGCAGTCGACCCGACATGGTATCAGGTTATAGTGAAATCCAGCATTTACCGTAAGCTGCCTGAACAAAGTGAACCTACAGACTTGAAATTGCTGCAGTTTATTCGAGATGCAGAGCTGTAATTTGATGCAACAGACGTGTCCAACCCCTCTAGGATGCTGTTCTGTTGTTTGCATATTTCCTTATCTTGTTGAGGACTTTTATGGCTAGACAGTATGCACAATATTGTAAATAGTTTCTGTTTTCCTCAGTCGAGCAGAGCCAACAGTCCAGTTAGAGTCCAGCTACGTTTTGTCTTGAGGCAGCTCTGATGTTTCCTGGAGCAGGAAAATAATCCGTCTGTTGCGGAAAGAAGACAGATTTGCTGCATATCTTCAGGTCCTTGTGTATGTCTTTACAGCTTATACTCCTCATCGCCGCCCTCCTCAGAGGACACATGCTGTGGCTTCATTATTTCTGGGACTGACCTGCTCAGAGACCAAAGGTTTAATACCCAGCTTTCACTGCTGTCAAGGATGAAAGATGTTTTATTCTTTAAAACGTATAAAAGGCGTTTACTTTAGCTTGGCTCTTCATGTGTTTATTCTCATATAAACTGGCCAAACAGTCTTCATCAACCTCTCAGTCAGTTGGGTTTTGACTAGATTTTATCCCTTATTATGGTTTTATCACCAAATTCTGACCATCTTGTTGAATTAATGAATTTCAGCAGAGATACTCTCCCTCATTCCCTTTTCACTCATTTATACGCATGTGTTTGACTGACGTTACCAAACAATGTCCACGCTAAGGATGACATAAGGATTGGAAAGAGGATTTGTGAAGACTGTAACAGTGGAACGTCCTCCCCCTCCTTTCCCCGGTAGTCGGAGGATTATATCTCGGCAATTGAAACTTGGCAGGACATTCTCCGCCCCCAAAATATACCATTTCAGATCACACTGGCGATCTGACTTTGTGCTTGGACTGGCAACTGCTGCAGAAAGGGCAGAGCTATGGCTGCAGAGAGCAGGGGATGAGAGGTGGAGAGTGGAGGTAAAAACGTGACAGCTGATATACTAGTAGGTAACATTTTTTTTGCTCCCCCTGTGAATGTGTACAGCTGTGTGTGGACTCCTGCAGAAAATGTCATCTGCTAAGCTGATGAATTATAATCATGTCTGATTGCAATTGTCTCACCAAGTCAGACTGTTTGTAAATGTGACACTCATACTTCTGACAAAGATTTGGCATGACTGCTTTGCTCTCCAGATGTGTTTATATATGATTAATGTTCAGAGACTGTGGCGGTGGGGTCTCTGAAATATCTCAGCTGAGTAGAAATGTGTAGTGTTATTGGACTGCAGACACATTCTTACATGTTGACTCTTTCTGTGTGTTCAAAGTGATCAAGTTGCCTCTGAGGAGAATGTGATTTCTTCCATAGCAATCCCATGTTGATGCACAGGAGCTAAAATAGACCTTTAGAGTAAACAGTGGACAGGTGTTTATGAAAGGGATGTTTGCCCTCTCAAAAAAAATAATAATATGGCTTCAGTGTTCAGTTTGAGTGTTCAAATGGATTTAAGTGTTTAATAGACTCTAGCAGATATGTGTGTCCATAATTATAACAATATTTTTGCAATATATAGCTGAAACGGTACGATTTAGTGGAACTCATTTGGTCTGGGTATTTATAATATCCACGAGAGCTTCAACTCTAATGGCTGTGGTGATCCTCTAACAGCAGTAGATCAACATTTCACATAATATTTTCTGTGTATATTTTAATGGTTCACAGAGGACATATCCCAGTTAGTTTACTTAGTCCTCCTGTCCAGTGTCTCAACAACTGATAAAGTGGGAAATCAAATATGTACAAATGTATCTTTTAATACTAATTTGAGAGGATTGTAATACATATGATACTTGCTGCTATAATATCGATTTTTCAATTGCAGCATTTTAAGGTTGCTGAACTTTAACTGAGCAACAGAAACACCTCTAAACCTGGTGTCCAGGTCTAAAAGTGTCACAGCATGTTATACAGCTGAGGACCGCATTTTATGGCTCCAAGTCCACTCATTCTTCACCATACTCATGTGTTTAATGTTTTCCTCCATTCTCTATCTACACCTCCATAATGTGTTGTGTTTAGGTTCTGGCAGGTTGTGCTTCCTCCATTTAACTGGTGAAGTACAGATTACATCTTTTGAGTTGTTTGTTCATGTCCTGTTTAGCCATCTGTTGCTATGTTTGGGTTGTCTGCAGTCATGCATCTTTACCTTTCTTACAAACCTAAACAAAAATACTCAAAGGACATTCCTTTTGGGTGAGCCATAGGTTTTCCTGGTTCTAAATAATCGCACTTCAAGACAAGCCAGCCACTCGAAATGATAACAAAGTAAACTCTCTCAGGAAAAAAAAAACATCCAACATCTGCTCATGGCAAGGACATACCCAGGGTTATGTATTAAATCGTGCCAACCAATGCTACATACTGTAACATTTATAGTCTAAGCCAATTAGCAATCCAATGTGATGTTGAAACACATGTCTCATACTGGCTTTACAGACAGGATGACAAATCAGGCGACAGCCAACCAGTCCAACACAAACAAAGGGAAGGAGAAAGAAGAAAACCAGCGAGATGACAACACAGAGATGGCATATAAAGATGCGGGTCACTGTAGCCGCAACACCCACAACCTGCTGCTGGGACTCACTGTTATGGGTATGTATACACTAGGGTCAGAGGAGTTCAGGTTATGCTGATTTATTTCAGTGTCAATACAATAAAGGTGAAGGCATCCAATAACTTCCAGATGTAATTTTTTACAAAAAAAAAAAGATATTAAGGGGCAGGTACCAAGAGAGAGGGGGAATTGGCATATTCACCTTTGTTTCCTTCTCAGGTGTTGTCATGGGAGCAGTGTTTGGGATGCTGCTGCGATACATGAAGGTGACTGACATCTCTGCCCTCACAATGGTTTCGTTTCCTGGAGACATCCTCATGAGGATGCTGAAGATGCTCATCTTGCCTCTAATCATCTCCAGCCTTATCACAGGTTTGCCATATATGTTAAACAATTTGGCTGCTCAGCTTGATATCAGGCTGCTTCTTTCTAGTAGCATGTTAAAAGTCACTATATGTACACATTGAAGATAGGTAGATAGATACTTCATTGATCCACGAGGGGAAATTCATTGAAGGTATACAACTTAATGTTCCTACTTTGTTTTAAATCTGTTCAGGGCTAGCTGGTCTAGATGCCCGATCCAGTGGCAGGATGGGTAGTAGAGCCATGGTGTACTACATGTCCACCACTGTAATTGCTGCCATCCTTGGGGTCATCCTGGTTTTGGGGATTCACCCCGGTAACCCCAAATTAAGAGGGGACACAGCATCCTCAGGGCCAAAGAACCAGGAGGTCAGCAGTCTGGATGCCTTCCTAGACCTGATTAGGAACCTTTTCCCTGAGAACCTGGTGCAGGCCTGCTTCCAACAGGTACCGTCCACATCTGTGCATAGTATTGTTTCATCATTCTTCATTTGTACTTCATTTCTTGGAGTTATTAAGCAAATAGAAATATCAGAAACTGTAAAGTTTGACAGTACGACTGAAAGAAGAAACACGATGATAGACAACATGATCTGACTGAAAGTGTTTTTATTTTTATCTTCCATTTAAATTTGACCTTTGATTGCACATCAGATTGCAGCGTTAAAAAATGATTATAATTTTCTTTCTTTTCTGGTAATTGGCTGATGGTTACTGACTTAGATAGCTTGCAGATAGCTTCTGTTTATCCAAGCTGATCATTTTTTAATCCAAGCCTCAATCATGATACGATTGTTGTCATCATCTGTCCAAATCCTGTTCCCCCCCCCCCCCCTTCTTTTTTCTGTCATGCGTGTGTGTCTGAATGATTAGGAGAAGTAGTCTGTGTTTGACTGTGTGAGGGTCAGCCCTTCTGCTACTGTTAATCTCTTTACATCTGCAATGCTGCATCCTTATTTACCACAGTAGGCATCAGCTGGCAAAGCAGCAGCACTGCTAAGTCTTTCAGACACACAGTCTCTCATTTCCTTGTGGTATTCTCTTTTTTTCCCTTTCTCTTTGTACTTCTCTTCAGATCTCTGTCTTTTTAGTCAACATCTCTGTTTTAGTGCTTTTTTGTTTGTACTCATCAGGGATTAATTGAAGTCATAACTGCTTTTACAGGAAGGGTTTGTCCTTCCCCTTTCAACCTTTTGTGTCTTGTCTTTCCCTTAGTTGCTTTCATGTGAGAATCTCTCGTTCTCTGTTTTGCCTTTTCTTTAAACACAAATCTGAGTTCATCATGCTGCTGCTGCAAAGACGTTGTTTGCGTACAATGAGTTGCAAAATCAGAGTCTGCTACAGTATGCAGCTTGTTTATTGAATCACCACTGTGATTTGTGTGAATGTTATTCTCTGCTCCCTTTAGGTTCAGACGGTGCTGAAAAAGGTGCCAGTTGCAGCACCAAACCAAACAGAGCCTATATTAGTGGATAAAAAAAAACTGGAATACAAATGGGGCATGAACGTCCTTGGTGAGTTTGTGTGGTGTTATTCAGGAACCCTCATATACAGTTTTTTTTGCAACATTTCAATCAACTGCATGAGCATGAGAGTTTCCGTTGACATGCTGTTTTATGTCTTCATCAAGGCTTGATTGGCTTCTTCATCACCTTTGGCATCTGCATGGGAAGGATGGGCGAGCGGGGGAGGGTCATGTGTGATTTCTTCAACATCCTCAACGAAATTATCATGACTATGGTGTCCATGATCATGTGGTCAGTGTTTTGAATTTATGTCTGCATTTGCAAACGTGCACACCATGTGTCTCTGTTTTCCTTCTTGTTGGCCAAGGGCTGCTTTCTTTGACATTCTGGAGATACCACACACAGAGGTCAGTGACAGTGATGGATATGGTAACGACTGTGTACATGAGATAAATTGTGGGACCAAAGCAACATGGTTGGGTGGTGAAGACTCAAAGGATGTAAAGATAAGAGGAAGAGGGAGAAAGTATGTTAGTGTAGTGAAGGACACAGACAGATGGATAGGAAGAGAAAGGGAGCGGGTTTCCCTGGGACATGCTGGAGTCTCTGGTATGCTGGGGAGAAGCAGAAGCTGTGGCCCAGAGCAATGTTGTGGGTTCCCAAGGGAGCTGGGGTGGGAGATCTCCAAAATGTAATGGATCCACCGAGGGCAGAGGAGCCGCTTGGCACCAGAGCAGAAAGCAGATGCGGGCAGGAGAGATGTGTAAAGATGCATGTGAGAGCATGCCTTCATATAGCAGTACATGCCTTGAGGCTTCGCAGGACCCCTGCTTGTCATGGACAAAAAAGCAGCGTAGTAGCACTCAGAGCAGGGATGGAAAAGGAAGGAGGCGGTTGGAAGAGAAACAGCAGGATGCTTGTGTTGGAGCTCTCCTAGGCCATCTACATGTGCAGCTGGACACCAAAGGAATTGTGTCCTTGTTCATATCACTCACTCTGTATAAACAGATTACTCATGGGCCTATGGAGCTAGCCAAACACAGAGACCAGTGTATACAAAGCTGCGTATCATACAAGGAGGACATCCATCAAATCATATACACCGCATTCTTCACCAAACAACTGTCACTGAATGCCAGCCATGGGCTCATCTGACCTGGGAGAGCAAACTGTTGTTGTCACAAGAACCGCTTGGACTGAGGAAGAGGATACAAGAGAGCACCACTTTAACTCACATGTCCCAATACAGCAGTGTGTATTCATAAGCAGACACAACTGCAGTCCAGATACCAGAGATCCAAGAATGCATCACATACTCTAGCAGAAAAAAAGCACTCCACTGACAGTGACAAAAGATTGATGCAGTGTTTGACAAAATGTTGACATGTCTCTTCACCATCATGCAAAATTTCAAATTGTCTTTTTTTTTTCGGGGGGGGGGGGGGGGGGGGGGGGGGG
>JAVQJX010220526.1:0-13358 GCA_036025115.1 Ambassis agassizii | reverse complement strand
TACTGGACAAAATAACCCACTAATATCTTCAGTGGGTGTGAAGAGTAGCCTTTGTGCCTCTTTGTGCCATTAACTCATCATATTTTCACCAGCTTACACACACACAAATGTTGGTGAAGAAAGGGGTACAATATGGTGTTGAAACCCCATCTGCTTTTTTATTGTCATATACAGTCATTATAATTCTTTTCTTTATCGTCATTTTTGACAGCACATTTGAACCATTCTTGCTTTAACTACCATTTGAGTTCACTTCTCCTCTGACTGCATAGTTTCGGCATGACTAGCGCTCACACATTTTCTCAAATACATATTCATTGTAATCATGTCTCATTCCTCAAGTTGCTTCTTATATCCGGGGTTGCAATTGCACACCGATGTTGATGGAACGTTTGAAGCTCTCTCTGAAAGTAATAAAACCTTTTGAGGAGTGATTCAAAGAAAGCCAGGCATGACTATGTTCATGTGTAGAACATGTGATTGAAATGATGTTGTATTATCTTACACACACACTTTGATGGCAGAAATTGACAATTACCTCGTTTTTATGAGTTTTCAGGGGAAACGGGGCCGGGATGTTGAAACTTTCATTATTTCTACCACCTCCTGTGTCTGTATCATGAAAGTGTGTGTGTGTTAGAGAGATCAAGAGAGAGGGAAAAAAGTGAGGTGGAATAGGAAGACTTCATGAAAGAGACTACCTGTAAGAGAAAAAGATCTAAAAGTGTATGGGCTCCATCAGTGTAGGTGTTGACGCTCCTTATTGGATGATTTGAGTCGTGCTGTTTTGATTGCAGATCTTGTTTGTGTGCTGTTCAATAGGATGGACCAGACGTGTGCCTGAGACTAGTTTAACCTGCCCTTGAACCAATTACTCATGAGCATGTTTACTGTCAGACCTTAAGCAACATACATTACAGTGACTCCTGTCCACAATATTTCTTCTTCTTTTTTTTACTTCACAACTATGTAAATATATCCCTTCTCTGTCCGGAGCCTTGCACTGTTTGACCACGGTGGATTAGGCTCTAGGAAATTGTGCATCACTGAGAGTATTCGGGTGCAGCTTTTAGACCGCAGAGCTTCCATCTAAAGCCTGGCCTTTTCCTCTCTTCGTTTCCACTCTGCCTGCTCCTGCAGGGGTCATAGTTGACAGGAGACATGGCTGGGTGATGTCAGACCTCTCCTTCTGGGGACGCAGAGGTCCCCGGTGGTCTCATGAAGTTGGGCAATAACTCCAAATGGGAAAACGGGAAGCAGTGATGGCAAAGGGAGGGAAGGAACAGCTCACTGTTGTTTGTTTTTTCACGTCAGTGCTAAAGAGGGAGACACAGGATGTCGACGGTTAGGCCTCTGTTGCCAAGAGAGTGTGTGTGTTTGTGTGTGCATTTGCAGTACAAGCTATTGGCACACCACAAGTGAAGTTAAAGTGTGATTCAGCTGCACTTTGTTTCCCAGAATTTCATATGTTGGGCTTTGCGTTTCTTTCACTTTACAAACAAAGGTTGCTTTAGTGTACGCTGGGTCGTTGACTCGTTCACAAGGCCCATGGCGTTCAACATCATGTGGTAAACAGTTGTGCAGCGGTGAGCGGGGAGAGTTCTGTGAACGTGTGGGGTGTGTTTTGCTCCTGGGGCTCCCTGATGATGTACCATAGTAAACAGCTCCCACTGCTTGCACAGCTGGGGCACACTTGATGGGGGTACTGCAGTGCATGTGGAGATGGAGAAAAAGGGATGGAGGGAATAGGGGCAGGCAGAAAGAGAGAGAGAGAGAGAGAGGGACTGGACTGATACAACAATGTTGTGAGAGCCTCTGGGGCAGGATACAAACTGCAAAAAGGACAAGAAAGTACAGGGGAAACAGGAGCAGAAAACTGATTATAAATGACAAATCCCCATCTCCTCCAACCAAACAGTGTTAGCTGCCATATCCTGAGGGAGGGAATGTGCAACAGCTCTGACTCCAATTCAGTCCTGTGTATGTATTCTGAGTACCTTTGTGTATGTGGCCTCACTAAATTCAACAGACGGAGAGAGGACTTTTTTTTTTTGCCCCTCCCCTCCACTGTCCTCCCTTCATCCTCTACCCTGCTGCTGATTGGCTGGAGGGAAAGTGAGGGATGAGGTTTTGTCGTCTAATCTGCCAGCAGATCGCCACTGATGGGCCTGAGTAGAATGGCTTTAGTAAATTACTGTTCCAGGGAAGGCCAAATCCCTTCTATCAGATAGCAGCTCTCTCTTCATCTCTCTTCCATTCAAAGTCTCACACCCTCTTTCTCTTCACTACATCAGTCAGGCTCTGACTTTATCTTTTTATCACTACCTCGCTCTCCACTTCTCCTATAGCTGTTAGCCTCTGCTGCTGCTGGCCTTTTTTTTTTTTTTTTTTTTTTTTTTGTTCTTGCGACCTCATGTTGTGTACCTGCCTGCGTGTCTGTTGAGTATACCTGCCTGTGGGCCTCACACCTGGAGTGAATTAGATGAGCCGGTGTCAGAAGTAGGCGGTGTGTGGATTTTGCTCCAAGGCTGCTCATTGACATCACGGCATTACTGTGTTTGTGTTGAGCAGTTTCACCTATCCCCTGGTGTGTTTATGCATGTTAACAAGATGGACCAGTTTTTGAGGGCGGCCGGCCATCTTCCCTCTGCACAGTCTGATACCACACAGGAGATAATACTGCCTATTCTGCCTGTAATACCTGGAAGAGGGTGTTTGTGGATTACAGAGAATTGTTTTATGCAAACGGGTTTAGTTTTGCATTCCCGCGTCGCCAAGAGATAACGCATAAAAGAAGATTAGGGAGGGAGAGACATATCGGGAAAGGAAGGGAGTGTTTTTGTCTACCTGTAGCTCACTGTGTGACTGCACTCTTGCCTGAGGTGGGGAATGTTACTTGGCATGGAAAGCTAAGAGGAACCAAACTCCCAATGACCTCGTGTGCTTTGTTACAGCACCATCTAACTCCACCTCAGTGGTGTAAACCTGCCAACACTGTCACTCTGCGCTGACATATGGCAGCCAGGCACGTCTGATGTCACACAGTGCTGCTGTAGCTATGACGATACTCCAGCTAGATAATTAACAGGTGGTGTTTAGAGAGAGGTGGAGAGGCCACACACACATTTTTTCATTGAGGTTTTTTTTTTTTTATTGCGGTGCTGTTGTGAGGAAGTCTTTCACTAAACAAGATTTATGGTCGCCAAACCCAACATTAAGACCTGTTTGGGAACAGTTGTAGCTGTTTTTGTAGCACTTTAATAATGGCAGTGTTTCCATGCAAAGCAAGCAGGGAGCAACTAATGGCCACTAAAGGCTGATCCAAAAGAGAGTTAAACCCCACAGACCTCCATGTTAACCAGTGACCATCTCTATTACATGACAGCCTGGAACAAAAAAAAATGATTCTCTATGGATATTTTTTACATTTTCAATATATTAAGCATATATTGAAGCTAAAGTATGCATAGTTAAGATGAAAGGGCTTAATCTCTGAAGACTGGCTGAGAACTTTGGACATATGGGAGGGACACAAAGCAAGAGTGAGAGGAGCCAGTTGAGGTGGTTTGAGCATCTGGTTAGGATACCTCTTTGGTCACTCCCTTTGGAGGTGAACCAGCACAGCCATCTGGGCGGAGACCACAATGCCAACCCAGGACCCGCAGGAGGGATTTACATACGCTGATTGGCCAGGGAGGAGCTGGGGATCCCCCAGGATGAGATGGAGGACATTGTTGGAACCAGAGTGGTGTTGCTCTCCCTGTTGCTACCATGACCGTGGTGGATTAAATGCTTTGGATAAAGGATGGATATTTAGTAGCAGATAGTGCAGCCTTAATATCCAGATTATATGGGCTTCTTGTCATATATGTGATGTTTGATATTCCATCCGTTGTTTCTGCTGTGAGGATAATCACATTTTCACTGAATCCTGTTGAACGGAACATTAAAGCAATAATACTTCTGATGGTGCAGAGTTCAGTCTTCAGCGTGGTAACTAATTCTTTCCATAATTGAATTATATTTCTGTAACGGGGGATTTCGTCTCTTACAGCAGATCCTGGATAATATGCAACATGAACCTGATCATAATAAGCACCTGTGCATGTGAGCTTTCTTAATGACAACCACGTTCATGTTAACGTTGCGCCTTTTTGGCTTGTGTGTTACCTGCCTGGTGTGCAGTGGACTTGGGCACACTGTGTGGCCTATTTCTTTCTGGTGTACACACACTGATTAGAAAAACAGCACACAGGAGGACTTCTTCTTGTTGAGCCCCACCCTTCTTAATCGACTCTCTTTCCCTGTAGTCTGAAAGGAAGCATCTGCCTGCCCCTCAGCCTCCCCACTGCTCGCCACACATGCTCTCTCCCTCCACGCTGCTATCGCTGCGGCTGCTAGCTATCCAGCTCGCACTTATGTCAGAGCCTCTAATCTCCCTAGCATAAAGGCCATGCAAAGGGAATTTATGTTAGCCTGCCACGGGAATGAAAGGAGAAGTGGAGAATCGTTTGAGCAGGTTGACAGATAAGGCTCTTGTGCTTTCTGTGTGGTGCTTTTTAAGCCATGTTAAGCTGCTTAATTAGACATAATCTACAGACCCCAGACTGAGGCGGAACTAATGAAGTTAAAAGACTCAAATCCCATCCTACCATCACACTCTCCTTTACTCCACGCCATCACTCTCCTCTCCGTCTCATCACTGCTCTGTCCTCCCTCCTGCTCGCAGCACTCCCTGCCCTGTCTTCCCTCCTCACTGTCCCATTCTTGTCCTGTTAACACCGTTAATCAAACCCAAAACATGCAGCTCTGCCTACATGACGGCCTTGAATCCAATATCCTAAACCCAGCAGTATCTGCAGCACTGATGGATGAATTCTGTTTCTTATTTAGCAAAAGCCTGTCATCGGAACATCAATGATTAATAAACACACGTCACTTGAAGGAAAAACCATTGTTTAATCTGTTATCTCTGCTGTAAAACATTTAGCGCCACATTGTACACAGAGCAGCAGAGACTTCAAAGTGCAACTTAGTCAAAAAGATTTGGAAATTAAGATGTTTTAAATAAATAATTTGCCATCTTGTCTAATTTCTTATTTTGACTTCAAGTAGTGGATTAGCTAAGCTTATAGCATCGAGGCAGGGAACAGTGGGAAACCGCTACAGCCTGGCTTAAAGTCAGAAGAAGAAAAAGTATGAAAAAGGTGTCAAACTTGCTAATTAACTTGTTTTTATTATAATTTACAAGAGTTAAGACAGGACTCGCTCACGCTCTTTCTTGACAGGGGAATTTCCTGAAGCCTCTGCTGGTTGCCTGGCAACCTCACGGTGAAGACATTATTGCATGAAGGCACTGCTTTCCTCTCACACCTAACCCTTTGTAAAGCCAATATTTTTACATTATATTATAAAGTAGGTGATGATCTTATCTACAAGGGAATCCTTTATTCAATTGGTTTGCATTTTATTTCATTATGTAGCCTACCATGTAAACTGGTGATAGTGCTGCACATTTGTGGGGCAGAATACTCTTGATGAGAGACAGACAGCAAGATAGTCAAGAAACTTTTAAGATTCCAGTCTTATAGTAATGAATACACCTGGACACAATATGGCTCCCTGTAGAGAAGCTGGCTCACCATCTGTGTATTCTCACCCAGATAGGGAGACTCCCAAACACCCACTGTAGGACAAATCAAGTATATTCTGGTGCTGAAGTAAATGTATGTTTGAAGGCAATTCAGAAAATGTTAATCCCCTTTGCTCTGTTTTGTTTGTTATTGTGTGTAGCACACAGCGGGACTGCCAGAGTCCTTCACTATAAATACTTTATTTAGTATAGATGAGATGTGGCACCTCAGTAAAGCATGCAGCAGCAGCAGGAGGAGGAGGAGGACATCTCATCCTTAATGATGTATTTATGCATGTACTTGAAATGACGCTTGCTCACTTGATCTGTGAATTCACTACAATAATTCACAATACAATAATAAAAGGCATTCTATTCTATTCTATTCTATTCTACAATTTCCTCTTTGTGTATAAATATTATATCGATATCTGGCGAATGCTTAGTGTGACTTAATCACATAGAGCTGTTCATGACCTCAACATATTTGGTCTGTGATGCATGCGTCAATGTGTAAACAACAGAATAAGGGCTCTCTGACATGATGTTTTAAATGTCACTAACAGTTACTCTTTTCTCACAATTTGTAGCTCTGGCCATGTATCTGAACACAAGCTGACAATGTGCTTTGTTCATTATCCTTGATGTGCCCTCTTGTTGTTGCTGTGCCATGTTTACATATCTCTCCTATCTCTTCATCCTGCAGCACCAGCTCCTTTTGTCATGTTTTTTAAAGTTTTCCCTCAAGCTGCACAGGGTTTATTTTCTTCTTCACAGAGGAGCGGCTGGCATGGTAGCTTGTAAACATGGCTCGTCCTGTGTCCGGGAGGAGATTGCAGCTGACCATTGTTGGGTTTCATCATTGTCATGAATGTGCTCCCTAACTGTTGATGGCCTGTCAAAGAATTTTTCTTCACCCCATTATCTCTCTGCCTCTCCCCTTAGTCCTTCTTCCCACCTCATCTTAACCCATGGTGCTCACAGCCTTTTGCACTGTCAGACACATTCTCTTCGCCATGTGCTTGAGTATATTTACATTCATTTAGATGAGGCAAATGCAAACAGTGCCCCAACCTTTAGAATTGAAATTACTTTTAGCTCTCGCTCGCTGCAGAAATTTAACAGATAATATTGCCCTGTGCATATTTATTCACCTCATCACATCCTACCTGTCTCCTTCTGCCTCTCCTTACGAGACAGCACCCCCTTTCCTATACCCCACCCCCCCTCCCCACCTGCTTAGGTCCCATTGCTGCCCAGTATCACGTTGCCATCGAGTGGATCTGAGGGCTGCTGCATTCTGGTTTTGCTTGATTAGCCAGTGTGTGATGCTGTAGGCAGCTTTGTTTTGTTGCTGAATGGGCTGTTCCACTGAGAGCACAGGAGACGACGAGGAGCGGAGGAAGGAGGGGATGGAGAGGAGAAGGGTGGAGTGGAAAAGGAAAAGCAGAAGAATGCAATGGATAAAAAAAAAAGGATAAAAGCAAGGATATAAAAAAGAGAGGTGGGGAGTAGATAAATGAGACAGGAGGCGGTAGCACAAGGGGAAACGCAGAAATGAGGAAAGGACAGCGATGCAGAGGAGAAAAGAAGAAAGAAATGACCTCTCCTCCTGTGGAGAGGGAAGATAACTGCGAGTGTTTAGAAATGCTGAGGTGGACAGAAGCCATATCTTCCACCAACACAGCACCTGGTAGTCTGTCTGCCCCCTCCCATTCACTGACCGACTTTGTATTGTGGGTATTTCTGCCTGTGGAAATGTGTGTATACATGCGTTGTTATGCATATGGTTAGTGTAATATTTTTGACACGGTCCATTCGGAGAGATTTTTTTTTTTTTTAGCTGAAACTTGTTAATACTCGGACATGACAAATCCCTGAGTCCCTCCACTGCTCCACTTTAATACATGCATGGTGGATTTGAATAGATTCTCTTGTAAAATATGGGAGGTGCAGTAGTTGTGCCTCCTGTGTCTTAAATCTGTGGCTGAGTGCTATAGTTGTAATGTGTGGTCATGGGCGTGGTCTCTGAATAGGAACAAAGAGGAACAATTATTGTGTGACCTTAAAATTTAGATTATAAAGGAAAGATCAACACTGTATTCTCCTAATCCGTATCTTGATTAATAATACTACTGTATTATATGATATACTATGTTGACTTCTGTAGCAGATATGAATCACAGAGCTTGATGAAAGTATAACTGGGAGATCCAGACTATCTATCATTATATGTAATGGCTGGAGGCAGTTATGTATTCAGGTTATCTGACTGACTTTTGTACAGTGCACTCCCATTTTCAGGAACATTGCCCTTGATCTGACCATCAGATCAGAATGTCAGAATGTGGTGGATAAAGGTGACATATCGTCATCAATAAATGACACATTTGGTTGAAAATGACATGAAAATGACATGACGCATGGTTTGGTTTATGCTAGAATGGATCATATGGACATGGCAGCCTGATCATGGGATCAATGTAGCCATAGAAGTCCATGTAAGGAAGATGGAGGTCAAACAAGGATAAACATTCACCTTTGCTGCTATACTGTTTTCTGCTTCTATGGTTATGTGTTCAGCAGTGGTTATTTCCAGGGACTGGAATCATTGAAGCTTGAGAGATGATCATCTTTTGGGTGTTTGCTTGTAATCAACCATGAATATGGACGACCATGATGGTTGTATTGTTTGTTGCTGTGCAGTGTTTAAACAGGGGCTCAATGCGAGTGGACATGAGTTAGGCTAAGTATCACTGTAAACAGTGTTTGTCCTAGTGGAGATACTGCAGTCCAGACGTAGGAATGTGTGGAGACAGCTCCCTGTTGTCGGCCAGCTCACACTATTAACTTTAATTAGCTATAGGAATAAATTTGCCACTCGTCATTGTATTTACAACCATTGAAATCACAGTTGTTGGCATAAATTGTACTTCCTACAGCTTGTTTACACACTGTGTAAGTTAGGAAGTAATTTTGGCTCACAGTTGCAATATGAAATCTATTAATTATTCAGCTGAATGGGTCCCTCGATGACAGGCCACCACATACAGCTACACACACTTGTAATCACGAGTCCAGGATGCTCTTCAGGAACTTGCTTTAAAAACAAATCAGTACCTGCTTTTCTAACCTGCCTCGTCTCATTCTCCGTCTGCTGCACGTCTGATCATCGCCTGTGTGTTTATCTGAGTGTAGACAGATGGACGATGATGAGAGAAATTTGGGTTATTTTTTTCATTTTAGTAAGAAGACATTTTTTTTTTTCACAGGCCTTTCTTCCCTGAGTGCATAATACTGTGCTCCCGTGCCAGCATGTTGTGGAAGCAGACTGTGTTGTAGATGGAATAAAGCCCACTGTGAGTGTTGACAGTATTAGCTTGTTAGTGCTGATGGGCTAGATGAATGCTGAGTACTGTGGGTTTGAACAGGAAGGCAGATCCACAGAATTTTTTTGCACTCTATATGTCTGAATACTGCAAATCTCTCCTGGATAAATTCAAGGTTGTGTACTGTGAAATGAAAATATGACAACAGCAATCCCCTTTGAGCTTTTTCTTTGCCACCGCCGTGCCTCGCTTCCTCTTTCTGTTCTCACTTTCTCTTATTCCTCTGTCCGATAAGTGATTCTTCCTTTATTGTCTTCTCTTGTTTTTCTATGTCCTGGAAACCCTTGTTTGCTTCCTTTCCCAGTATCTCTGGATGGTTCCATTCCTCCTTTTTACAAATGGCCTGCTTAATAGATGGCTGGGAAAACACACGGACATACACATACATGCATTCATTCACTCACTCACACACACACACACACACACACACTGGCTGAAATAAAGAAGCCCCTTATCTCTTCTACCAGAGACACTTTAATGTGCTCGCATGCAGATGAATAATATATGTGGATACAAGCGCATACACACATCCACACAAGTAACCCTATTGGATTGGTCGTGATGCTGACATAGGCCGTTGTATGGTGTGGGTTTTGCGCTCTTTGTAACACGACTGCGCACGTGTGAGTGTGCTGGGCTGACTGCTGTCACTGTGAACGGTACGTGGAGTCTCCAGGGGCATGGTGATGAATGGGAGTGTTGTCACTAGTCAGGTCCAGCTGCCTTTGTGCTTGTCTTTATACTGCATGTTCTCCTATTATACCGCAAGCTTGTTTGGTGTGTCTGCTGCGTGGGTGGGGTTTGTGTTAATGTAGCTTAAATGAAACAATTCTTATATGAGAGGGTGTGTGTGTGTGTGTGATGTGAGTGACGCTTCTCAGGGCGAGTGTGGAGCACAAGCACCTGCACGCGCATCCTCTACATCGGAGGAAATAGCCGTGCTCTCTTCATTTGCATGGATAATTATGTGTGCGTTTCAGCTGTAAGAAGGGTGTCTCCTGTGCCAGCGTGTAGGCATTTCAGAGTGTGAGTAGTGGGCTCAGAAAAAAATGCTGTCAAAGCAGAAACTGTGTAATTTGCCTTCAGACATATTCATGATACCATGATGGGTGCGTGCGTGCATAAATTTGCTTTCCAGTAGACAGGCTGTATGGTTTACAGATAGTCTGTGTGTGATATCAGAAAACCCATAGCTCAGTGTGGAGAGACCCCCCCCCCCGCTGGTCTACACACAGATATTGGTCCCATTGGGATTCCTCTTAAAAGACAAGAAAAGTACGAGCACCGGATCAGACGCACTTCTTCGCGGAGTGTTGCAGATAATGTATTCCTTGTTCTGTGCTATATGCAGATGAATCAGAATGTGGTTAAATGTGTTCAATAGAGGCAGCTCTGGGATACGAGAAGACAATGTTGAGTTGTGGCCTCAGCTATGATTAGTTTTTACATTTCTCTCCATGAGAATGTGATACCCTAGCTTCAAAGAATGGAACAAAAGTAAGTAGAGTGTGTAGAAATTCTTTCCTTTTGTTCACATTTTGAAGATCTTGTTTGGTGTTTATTAGCCTGAATATCTCCTCTTCTTAAGCTTTTGCTAGTTCACACAGGCTTATACCACAACTAGTATAATGGCGTCTAAGTATGTGCTCATATGTGTTGGCATTGCGCAGTTTACCTCCGTTGTTTTCCGTACAAAGTTTGTCATCCTGGGTCACTTACACACACAGCAGTCAATCCGACTTTGTTACTATCTCTGATGACGGCTCAGAGGTGTCACAAAACGCTGTGCTATTCTACCTATGTGTGTTTCGCACAGAATTAGCGAGCTGAAATACAGGTGACGGAGAGAGGTGCAACAAACGGGAAGTGTGAATGTAGACTATGGAAGCCATCAATCAACCGATCTGCTGGTTAAACTAACCAATCCTGGCTCACTATGGGCACATTAATCCTGTACCAGCTAGTTGTTGCTTCAGCCATCTTTGCGTTATTTTATCCACCGACTATCAACATGAGAGGTTAGAATAAAAATGAAAGACTCCAGACACTTGGAGGTACTTACAGATGGAGTCAGAAATCTCTTCCAGGTTGATGTCTGGCTGCTGTTTTCTTATACATTATGTTGATAACCAATTCTCTGTAACACCACTGACAACACTTGCTGATCCAGTTCTGTAGGAAAACTGTGTTCTGGGGAAGTCAGTGAGCGTGTAATGTGACTGTGCATAAATAGTCAGGTTTACAATCTGGACAGCATCTCTGTTGAGTGTCTGATGGTGGGTTTATTGTTGCTTTGTAGGCAAGCTGTCTCATCCTGTTTGCTTCCTTATCGCTGTAGATTCTTGTCCTGCAGAGGTTGGCTTATAGAGTTTTCACACATTTTTTCCTTTTGGCTGTGATGGAGACATTACTGAGTTGTGTGGACCCAACAGCCGCATCTTCCACCTCAAAATGCTCTTCAGTCATATGATGTGATGTGAAACTGTACTTTGTCGTCTTTTTTCTTTTACCTTCATTTTATCCTCCTAATATTTATAATGTTCTGTTACTTCCCTATTTATTGAAAAAATAAATTGTTGCAGGTGCTAATCACAATATAACCGCCAGGGCTTTATGTTTTTGTTAGACACACTTTCTCACCTCCATCTGCTCCTTCAGGGATCTAAATGGGAATCTGACTTGAGGTAAACATGTCATTGTGCAGAGCGGCCCGGCAAACAGACAGCCTGACAGACCATTTAATAGGGAGATGAAGGGATAGGCTTTAATAAGCGCTGCAGAAGGAACGGTAGATTTATTTAAAAGGTGCAATATTTACCAATCTGGACAATGTCAGATTGTGTTTAAATTAGCCTTGCTGCTCCTCACCGAGTCATTTGCCTTTTAAATTCTTCTTATTTAATTCTGCTCATTCGTTATCATACACCCCTGATTGTGCCAAGAGTTTGATTTAGCTTCTCTCGTAGGATGTTTTCACTGAGGCGAGAGTCTCACTTGAAAACCTAAACATCAGAGTGGATGGTGGGATCGGAGCCAGGAGCAGTCAGCTGCTGCTGCTGCTGCTGCGCCACAGCCACTGAAGGATTTTAAAGGTTATTGGACAAAGGCGCTAACAGGCATAGTTAAATTTTAAATCACAGTAGTTTATAAATTGAAAGATGGTTAATATAAAGAGAGGAATGTAAAATAAGCTTTCTTCTGTGAATGCCTGGGTTTCCGTGTATGACTCAGCTCTGCACTTTCTTTCGTTTCCCTTTTCTTCCACCATGGCAGCCTCTGAGTCTCCAGAGTGCAATAGAAACAAGGCTTTATCTGGCGTAATTCGTTTATTCCTTTCTTTCCGGCCCTCTTTCTCTCCACCCTCTCTCCCAGTAGATTTTTATCACTTTTGGATGTTTGGTTTTGGCCCCTTGCTGTGTAGGTTGGCTTTGTGAATGAGCCCACTGAAGGTCATTTGGTCAGTGTGCCTGCCGAGGCTTTGCACACTCACACATGTTTCTTTTATCTCTTGATATGGGGAAAAAAAAAATGAAACTTGTTGACTGGCTCACACTTTCTGCCCTCCTTCCTTCCCCTTCCTCGCCCTGTCTCTCTCTCTCTTTCTCTTTCTCTCTGCCCAAATCCCCATGGAGACGAGGAAAAGGAAGCAAAGTGAGCTGGAGAGATTGTAAAAGAAAGAGCGAGATAAAGACAAAAAAAAAGAGAACCTCAAGTCCCTTGGTGTGTTTTGAGTGGACAGAGGCAAAATAATCCCCCCTTACCTTCACACGACAATCACACTAATGACCTTAGCTTGCGCTCATCAATAGATATACTTCAGTGGAAAACAGGTGGGCTGTGTGTGTGTGTAAGTACACCCCCAGCTTTGTCTGAGAGGAGGGGGGCCACATGCACATCAAGGATTAGAAAGGCTTAAAGGCGCTATGCCGAGCTGGGTGTGTGCATTTGTGTGTCTTTGGGAGGTGAGTGTTATCTAAGACGACGTCAGCACTAAAAGAGAGTGGTGTCGCATGTGAAACACTTGTTAATTGCAGAGTTTACAACAATCGTGGTGTCCAGTGATGTGAGAGAGTTATAAAGGCAAGAACTTAATCTTTTGGTTTTGTTTTTGCAAGTGACAATAGCTTCATATCAGGTCAACACAACTTGCATCACCAGCCTGTTGTCACATTAACTCAAGGTCTCAATTTGTGTCAGCAGATAAATGTGTTTAAAATCTTTTACATAGAGAATCTCTTTGTGTGTGTGTGTGTGTGTGTGTGTGTGTGTGTGTGTGTGTGTGTGTGTGTGTGTGTGTGTGTGTGTGTGTGTGTGTGTGTGTGTGTGTGTGTGTGTGT
>JAVQJX010220519.1:0-13630 GCA_036025115.1 Ambassis agassizii | reverse complement strand
CCCAACTCTGACATATACAGATTTATTGGGTCTTTGTATGCATACAAGCTGTTAAACACTGTATTTTCCATTAAATAGAATGCATATTGCCAGCACAGAGACTTTGATTTGCCAATAATGGTGCCATTATTTGGGGAAAAAAAATGTTGACATCTTCATTTTTACATCTTCTATGTTGCCAATTTCAAACAAATTAATGACTGATCCTGCAGGTGCGTTGTTGTTGATGCTCGCCTTGCTGCCTGTCCAATCTCCCTCTGAGTCTTCTTAGAGCGGTGGTATTAAATACCCACTACAAAGAAGCATTCAGGAAATGGCAAAGCTTTAATTACATGCATCAGCACATGGCGCTATTAGCCGCTGCTAACTAAAGCTACAACTCCACTCTAAATATGGGTTTAGCATAGAGAGAGTGGGAAGCTTCCATTACCAAGGAAACTAATGCAACATCCCCCTTTTGTCTGTTTCTGTCCAATATTGCGGATCAAAAGGAAGTTGTGTTGCATGTCGTGGTGCACGAGAGATCAAAATGTTCTCTTCATGTTTTCACCATCAAACAGGAGCAGGATAAGACAGCCTAACAGGCTTTTTATTTCGTCTTAAAGGCCTTAAAAGCACAAACCTTGTAGAGTGGTTATCTTTATTGAAGCAGGAAGCAGCCAGACTCAAAAACAAAAACAGGGGTGCTACTTTACCACACCAAAAAGTGTAATAGTGGGGAAACAAGGCCCTGAATCTGTGAACATTTATTTCTGCAAGTGATGCTAATTTAAATCCTCACCTCAGAGTTCCATATTTCTATTTTTTTAAGGGGTAGTTCCATCATTTTTTAAGATCATTTCCTGTCCTATCTTGTCATTAAACCCAACCTAAAACTAAACACAAGCCTTCAGACATCCTGTAAGTCTTCATTTTTTTTTATTTATTTTGTTAAAATACATATGAAACAGATACAATAAATTATATTCCAAATGTTTACAAAAGTTATCACAAACTGTACACATCATGACAGTAGTTGCAGTAGTTCATCTTGCTGGATATAGATTCAACCAATAGGCAAACAATTACAGCTGAAAGCTCTAAAATTCCTAAACATGGAATAACTTGATAATTGGCTTCACTGGGTTTTTCCAGTTGGTTTGTTCACAACTATTACAGAACGTGTATAAATTTCACTCGAGTCTGAACTGTTCAAATTATCACCAAACAATACAAAATACATCGTGATGTCTCTATTTCCATAAGGTACGACACTTCTCAATATATACAAACAGTGCCATTAACACAAAATTGGAAATACTCACATTTTCCCTCAATCAATATGTTTTTTTATAATGGTGACAGGCATGCTACAAGTAAAAATATTTTCTTTTTAATATTAAGGGCAAAGCAGGAGGAAAACATCATTAACATGTGCAAGTTAGATAACAGTACATAGCCTTTTTTTTTCTATTTGCTATCTTAAATTCTTATTAGTTTTTTTATTACTGACAGAAAAGAAGAGTCAATGTTCGGTGTTGGATGCACTGAACTAATTTCATATGGCTTAATGTAAAGGTGTACACAATATCTTCTAAAGTTTGACTGTGTGAAACTTTGTTTATATAAAGATGAATTCCCTGAATTCATAGAGGAATTGTGCATTGATGTCGATTAAGCACTGTCTTTATTGGTTGGTTGAAATGGTCTTTTTAGTCTTTCTAGTAGAGCCTGTGATGTTAGCAAGGTAGCACGCCATCAATACAAATTTTTTTTTTCCTGTACCAATAATTGAAGTCAGTACTGTTGGGCTTCTGGGTAACATTATAAAGTAGCAGTCTGTGCTGATGTGCTACACATGATATGCTAGGAATTATCATCCTTAAACAGTGAGTTAGCAAGTCCAACCTTAACCTTGTTTGTCTAACCAAATGTGAGCTTATATACAATTACAATGGGTCAAATTTCCTCTTTTCTTTACCTTTAAAAAAACATAAAAACTAACTTGTTAAGATAAAGAAGTAATTTGCTCAACTTTTTTTTTTTTTTACCTATACTGATAGTTGTTGCTGTTAACTGTCCACAGAACGTGGACTTCGAACATTCACCTTTATACAAGAGTTCATTAGCATTGCTAAAGATTAGAATCACAACAAAAAGGGAAGTTCAGACAATAATAACTTTATTTAATACTGCTAGTTCTGATTATATGATCTGAAATCATTGGTGTGTACAAAAATGAATCTGAATGTATTGTTTTGTGAAGTCTGTCCAGGTTTTTAGAGGAGTGACTTTTTATCTCTGTCATGCTTGCAACATGTATCTGCTATTTTTTTCTCTAAACATGTGACTGATGGATTTTCTGAGATGTACCCAGCCCTTGCTGACACTGAGATATCTGTTTTTTTTTCACCTAAATCACGACTTCACTTCCTTTTATTGGCTGTTTTTATCAAGTAAACTCTTTTCATGGCACCAAGCAGCGTAGCCCTTTAACTTTGTGCCATTTCAAAGTAAAATGGTAACACGTTAAAGAGCTCTAGGGCCAGAAAAATGTAGCTGAAATATTGAAAAGGTTGGTAAAATGAATCACCAAGGACTGCTTGCAGTGAGGCCTGCCATTCATGTGGTCTGTGTGAGTGTTTGCCAATAAAACCTTCAAAGAATTACTAAGCAGACGTCTGAAAACTTGAACTTAATGACTGCGATTGCTGTGCATAGCCAGCTCTGTGGAGCGCTCAGATTACTTGCATTTGAAACAATTAATAACATTTCAATACAAGGAACAAGCTCAGTTTTCGTACATAACGTGCTCTCAAGAGACTCATAGGCAACACAACTTCCCAGGCCAGTCTAAACGAACACTTGGTTTCTTACAGACGTGATGTCACGACTCTACCTGCGACCATCAGGGTGTCTGTGGAGGTTTGGGCGACGGACATGAGCCTTGACTCTCAAAGCTTGCTGCTCTTCCAGGCCACTGCAAGGTAAAACGATCACAAAAGACACAACATTACACAGGTGTAATCACTGAGCAGGTATTTGTCAAGTCCTTAGGACGCACTGTGATCATAGGCAAATTTATCTGGGTCCAACGCAAGCCGTGCAATTTCCAACACTGTTAGTTAACTTGTTATATTGTGTTGCAGAAGCCCCTTTAATACAGTCAGTCTTTCATGCATCTTTAATTCCCTTGTTGCACCGCTGAGCTGACAGTAATGGTGGTTAAAACGCCAACTGTGTGTGAAAATGTGAGCAAGTACATCGGAATACAACACATAAGACAAATGACCTGATCACACAACATGGAGCTTGTTTGTAGTTTTGTCTCTTATACCGACATTAGAATGGGATAATTATACCTACTGATGTTAGCATGTGAACCATGCTAGCCATACCAAAAGATGAGATTGTGAATAACCACATGAGACAAAGTGGAAGCGTCCTCAGGGAATGACATGTTAGGCAGCCATTGGAGAACATGATCAGGATTAATTAAGGAGGTTAGCATTTTGATTTTAGCCTAGCATGGTCCTCTTGCTGAGCTTCAACTTCCACAACTTACGACGTCAACTGCCTTCTCCTCTGGCGTCAGACTACATGTAACAGATGCTGTTTGGTTGTTGGATTTGTCACAGTGTAAGGTGAAGGTAGAACCAAACAGGTTGTTGTCCATGTACCATAGAGATGAAAGGAAGTTGAGGAAAAATACAATAATGGCACCAGACAGCGCCTGAACAGGAACAACAGCACTTATCCACTAGTGATTTCTCTTTGTGTCTTTAAATAGTAACAATACCATTTAAATTATGCCAAAATTGACACATTATTGTCAATAATCCACCTGCTGGTAGGTTTGAAGTCTCCACAGCTTGCTTTAAAGTTTATGAGCAAGTATAACATTTGTGTACTCTCATTAGAGTGTCCATCATCTGCTCTTTTGTTATTCAGGGAATTATCTCTGTGTATCTATTATGTTCCCATTGCACATCTTTTTTTTATTGCCTATGATCACAGCCAAAAGCTTAAAAGTTTTACCACTGAAAATTGGTAATCACCTGTATTTTCCTATTCGTCAGGTTGGAAGTGGCAAAAGAGGAAGAAAATTGATAACATTTAAAATATGAAATTACAGTAACTGTGGTGAAACAGTTGGCCTCTGCCTTCTGAGGGGTTTGAAAGCTGCATTCAAGAGTCAGCAGGGTTTTGTTCGACGCTCTAAATGTTTGAAAACGTGACTGTAGGACTCTGTTATACAGTAGCATATAAGGAAAACAGTACTGAAGATCACCTTTGTCAAAGCAAGGCCAGCTGTTTCCCGTGCAGAACACATTTCTGTCTCTGTATAGAAGGCACTGAGGTTTCTAGTTTTGTATGGAGCACCTTAATCTTTTGGGAATAAAGACTGTAAAATAGTGTGCCTTCCATAGTGGAAGTTGTTTGTGAGAATTTGATGCAATGTCACATTCAGGAGTCTCTGAAAAAGCTCTGTAAATGTGAGCTGTTTAGAGGAAATTGGAAAACAGATGGTCAGGACTTAAAAGAACATGCCTGTACCTCTCCCAACGCATGCCAGTGTGTGATGGGCTTCCGCGGATAAGCCAACATTTCATTCCAGTGATCTCGTCCAAGGCCCTGAGCATCTGGCCCGGCGCGACACACACCAATCACTTCATTGTGTCCAACCCTGTTAGTGGTGAAGCATTAGCAACTGGATCATTGAAGCTGGTAGAAAAACACATAAAGTACATTAACTGACCGGTCGTAGTCCATGACCATGATGGAGAGGCTGACTTGTTCCACGTTCTCTGGAGGAATGTCAAAGATGATGGCCTCATTGTACACTGGATTAAGTGTGCTTTTCTTTGTTGTTGTTTTTCTCTTCTTTAACCGGCGCCCATCACATATTAGGTAAACCTTTACATACGGATCTGGGAGAGAAAAGTTTTTTCATCATTTGTAGCCGCATTTATTGAAACAAACAAACATGTGAAAAGTTTAAGAAAGTACATGCAGGAGTACTGCTAAACACTGGACAGTTTAAAGGCCATCTAAGAAATCAATGGCTCTTCCTCGTCTCCATTTTTAAGTGGCCACCTGTTGCCTCATTTTAACTTAGGTTTAATTTATGACCCAGTTCTGCTTTTGATGTGAGCCTTATTTGCTGTTAGGTTACCTGAAGAGCCTGTGATGTCCATGGCTTTGAGGTTTCTGCATTTGATGACTGTTAGGGTCATTCTCCCTGCTGTGGGGAGGTAGCACAACGAATACATGATCTCTCCCAGATCAATACTCTCCTGGAAGACAAAGAAAACAGACGGCCACTAATGTTTTTTGGTAAAGCTAACTATGATGCCCCACATAATGTCAGTGAGCTAGTTGATTGCTAAACTGACTTTATAGTTCTTGTGTTGCTACTAAATTAGGAGATAAAGAGAAAAAAAGCAGAGTCTTCAGGAAACAGTGATAACGTAGAGTAAATGTGTTGCTATAGTTTCTCTGAGGATCTGTAGTACATTACAACTGCATGGCTTGTTTGTTTACCTATGTCTGATGTTGGATATTTTTACTCCCTGCTGATATATTTATGTGCAGAATACCCAGCAGTTTCTAGAAAATGTGTGTGTGGGTGTTTGGCTGCTGAAATTCATTTCCCAAAGCAACCGAGTCATGCAGTGTGTTCCACCTGCCACTTCTGAGGAACTGGGTGGGCAGAGCGTTTTAAAACCAAAACACTATAAATTCTCATTCACTGCCTCTGTGACACCTGCTCTTGCAATACATACATATGTATGGGGATCTGGCAGTGTCTCGGTGTAAACACCAACTCACCGTCGTGGCAGCGTGAATATCCTTCCACACTACCGCCTCCCTGGAAAGATCAGAGAGCTCAAACAGGTTGTCCACCACCACCTCGCCGATCATATCGTGGCTGGTGAAGCGGTCAAAGTCGTAGACGCTGAAGTGCAGCTTGCGGTTGCAAATCTCGTCGTACGCCACGGGGAAACAGAAGGTCTCATCAAACGTAGGGTTTAGATTCTTGCGGTGAACTCGAGTCTGAAATTTCTTCTTCCTCTCGGGCAGCAGGTAGATCTTCACATATGGGTCAGAGGTACCTGTGAAGTCTTTGGCAGGCAGGTCCAAAGCCTTGAGGATCGTCACCACTAAAGCCTGCTCCTCATAGTCGTAACGGAGCGAGAAGCTGAGCTTTCCACAAGTCTCCACGGGCTCTTTGGCCTCGTCTTCGGAGTCCACAGACTTCTGCTTGTAGAGTTCGGGTTTTATTCTTCCAATGCTCACAGTAGAGGACTGGCGGAGAGGCACTGTGTCCATGCTGAAGTCAAAACTGGTGACATTCATCTGACGAGGCAAATGGCGCCGGAATGAATTGTGCCTGTTGAAAAGGGTAGAGGGCATCTGGTAAATGTCTCTGGCGTGTTTGGTGTTATGCTTTGTTATCATGGGCACTAATGGTTTGTCAGATGAGAACTATACCTAAAGACTAGGAGCTCATATTGTAGCTGGATGCATTATCTTTTGGTGTTTAGGAGACATGGCATACATCAATTTCACCACGTTGTCTTGGCTTGCTTTACCTTAAAAATGGCATCAGATGAATCACAAGCGATGAAATTTGTCGAAAAGCTATCTCCACCATTCACATTTGAACTCTTATATAAATTACCTGAAAGCTGCAAATTTCAGTGAAGTTGACATCTCTTGACAAAGCTGTATGTGAATCGGCAATCTTGTCACCTAGCAACTAGCCCTCCTTTCTGACAGTAAGACAATCAGAGAGATTTGACGGACACGGCACAGGAGGGACAGCAGAAGATTAAATAATACTTTTCATTATTGTAAATAACATAGAAAGTATATGTTGTTTAAGAGGCAGTTTGAATCTCAAGGGAAAAACAAGTCAATCTCCATAGAGCTTCATGTTAAGACCGCATTTCTTAGTCTCTATAGATAGTGGATAAAATCATGCTCTGATTTATTTCTGTTAGAAAATAATCACTCCAAACTGTTTATAAGAAGATATAAGAGCTAAATGATATCGGCCTTTGTCACTGTCGTTAAGCTAAGATAACAGCTAATGGGCTAATGTGTGCTTTTAGTGAAATCGCTCTCACTTTGCTGCAAAAATCACAGTAGGTGAATGGATTGAGACAGTAGGCGTAGTAATCTTTAAGTTGACCTTTTTGTGTCGGTGTGGGTGTATAATTCATGAAGACCTTGGTCGCAATATCATTTAATTAACGAGTCTGATGACAAAGCCGAAGTGACTGTCAATGATGGCTCTCTCCCTGACAAACTGAGCTCAGCTGCCTGGTGCGTCTCACAAGAATCCAACCTTCCGCCATGACAGTTCCCACCCTACAGCCATGCTAATTATGGACGTTCTGGTTTAAACACAGCTTTAAAATTTGTCTAAAAGAGAAGCAAGAGCTGATTGTTTAATTACCGGGGTTGCTTCCCGCTGTTACCATAGCAGCTTGAATCGCACTTACAAAAGATTATAGGGTTGAAACTGCAGTGAGGAGGAGATCTTTTTTTTTTATGCGCTTCACAAGGTCATCAGCCAGCCACTGATGATGAATGTGACACGTGCCAAACTAGCTTGAGGACAGGGGCAAGAGACACAAACTGTCAGGACAGTTTCAGCACTGTGTGAGCATCAGTTTTATGTGTGTGTTTAGAGAGAGCAATCCAAAGTGAGCTTTAAAATGTGTCTGTTGCGTTGTGAGTGTAAGCAGCAGTTATGTGTAGCATGCAGATGCAGGTGGGGAGGGGGCAGAGGCAGCTGGTTCATGTGAGGGTACCTGGAGGAGGAGGTTGGCTCGGTGGTCTGCCTCTGGATTTTCGCCTGCTGGCTGAGCTTCTCTCTCAAAGCTGTCTGCACCTCAGCGGGGATGTCTGGAGACGTCTGGCTAATTTTCATGGCCGCCTCCTGCAGCTTGACGGTACTCCGTCCGTTCACTTTGACTTCCGGCGGGTTCTTCTTCTTCTTCTCCACCTCTGCCACTTTACACTCATTGACCAGCGGGGAGTTAGCTGGTGGAGGCGCCTCGGGGAAACCCACGTGGAGGACATTTTCAGTGTGGGCTGACAGAGCCTTGCTCCTCCAAATGGGCCAACACAGCTTCCAAAAGACAAAGAGAGAGACTACCAACAGGGCGAGGCCACAGAAACCCACCACCACAGCAAGGAGACTAATAGAGATGTCTACGTGTAAACCCGTGAAGATAGACAGAACAGGAAAGCACAGGTCGAGGGACACAAATACGACAGACAAACATGCAAGGGAGAAGGAGAAAAAAAAGGGAGAGAAAGCCAGCTGTAAGAAAGAGGGGGCAGCATGTGTAGCTGTTTAAAATCACAAAGGAAAAACATCATTCTGAGCTCCTATCTCATGCTGTCCTTGAGGATATTGCAAGAACAAAGTTTGCACTGATTGCATCCTTCATACATCAGCTGCTCCAACCTGACACTGAATAAATAAGCCCAGACTGCAAAGTGAAAAGAGAAAAAGTGCATATTCACTCAGTGTCTTTTTTTTCCACCTGTTGCAGATTCATCCGCGCTGCAGCACCATGCACCAGGTGGACAAACACTTTCACAACAGTTAAATACTAAAAGGCGTAACGAAGTTATACAAGAACAAATTGTTTTTTACGCACAGATGCAGCAACTGCGCAATTTCATTATGACTAGGAAACAGGGGAAAGTCATTCATCGAGGCTATTAGAGGTATAAAATGAGACTTTATTTCATTTACCTGCGTGTCCTTTACCTGGTATGCTGCTCTCCAGCGGGAATATATCCGCACATTTCTCCCGGTCCACGTGTCCCGTGAGACAAAGTTCCGTAACAATCTGGAGAGCCCTTTGGCACAAGGTGATGCTGTCGTCCGTCCGGACACTCATGTCTCTCCTGTTAAGCCATTGCACGCCCGAGGAGCCGGGAGGGCGGCGGTTCATTTGGGCAACTCTTTTTTTTATTTTTATTTTTATTCGCCGCAGCAGAGCGCAGTCTGTCCGCGGGAGAGAGCAGGGATGCGCGCTGCGTCCTGATCCATATCCGACGCGCGTAACGAGGAGCGACTTGCCACACGCTCTTCCCTCAGCATTTGAGTAACACTCAGCTGAGTGGGGGGGTTGATGCAGCCCAGCCCTCACTGCGTCCAATGGCTGTGCGCAAATGTTTGGTATCAGTAACGAGATTACTTTTTCGAGTAATGACTGGCGTGTTTCTCTCATGTGAAAAGACCCGCCTGCCTTTCTCACAGCCGCCAACAGGTCTTTGTCCCCTGTGACCCTGAACAGTGAAAATGGACTAACAGCATTCCTAAATTAGATAAATAGCAATTCAAGTATTGTGGCAGGTCAGTCAGATGCATAGAGGAAAGAAAAGAGGAAAATCAGTGTGACTCATTTGTTTTTGCAGCTATAGTCACATAAATATTTTCACAATCAATAAAAAATTAATTTAATATCTTAAAAGTGGCGCTGAGGAGTTTAAATGCTGTTGTTCAGATTGTCACTTGACTTCCCTTCCAGATTTTATTTCATGTCAAGGGCAAAATAATTACACGTGTGGCAAAGAAAATCAAGCCTTAGCCTCATTTTAATTAATATTTGTGAAGCAAGTGTTGCTTTTGCCCCACTGGAGACTTGATTGCTCACATGTTTGTGTGTTGCAAACTCCTTGACTGGACTGACTTTTTTTAAGAGCATCATCAAGGCAACCACAGAGAAAATCCTGAATGCTTTGATGTGTCTTATTCAGAGGGATGATGGAAAGGATAAAGTCCCCAAAGGGTCGTCTGTCTGTCTATGACTCTCGCAAGAAGCAACAATGGTGATCCAGGGTCTTTTTTTTGTTGTAGGTTGTGCAGCAGGTGGGCACAAAAGTGTAGCCAGAGGAAACAGGAAATTGCAGGGAGAAAAAAAAGACACTGAAGGAGGTGAAGGTGATTCAGAAATTTGGGGTCATGGTTACTGAAGGAGTGAAATCAGTGCAGCCAGAAATCTTCTCTTTGCTTCTGCTGTAAAGTGTGACATTTTAACATGGTGGTCGGGCTGACTCACTTTTTTTTGAGCCACCCTCAAGTGGCAATTGGAGGAATTACAGCTAAAACGTTTTCGTCACTTTGCTCCCATTCGGATTCAGTGTGTACACTGCTAATGCTAACGTGTTCAGTTTTCTTCACTGTGGTATTTTTAAGTATTCTATTGAGTCTCCCTCCAGTGGCCAGTAGAGGAACTGCCGCTGTGTTTGCATTGTGGTGATGATCTGCATCTGTCATCATGTAAAAAAAATTCCTTGTTCATTTTAGCTTGTTTCTGAGAATCAAAATAACATTTTGTGTTATTCTGTGACTCCCTCCTCACCCTCTGTTGCTCTTGCATGGACTCCCAGCCAACCTGTGGATATTTTTCAGTGCAGCTGAGTCCCACCTCGCTCGTCTCTCTGAGCTTGTTTTATTTCTAAACACAATAATGACTCCAGTTTGTGCATCTTTTTCTTTTTCTTTTTTTTTTTTTGAGAACCCTTTTCAGTGGTGTTAGGTTGTTATGCCAAAACCAGAAAGCTGTTTGGCTGACCTTCAGAACTGAGGATTACCCAAGAAAGAGAAGGTGAAAAATCAGCTGCTGGAGTCTAAAAACTCAGCACTGTGTTTAATTGGATAATGCTAGGATTTTTGTGCCATTTTCACTTACTGTATTCATGTCAGACACAGGATCAGCCTTTTGTCTCCAGCCCTTCTGTAGCAGAGAGTTTTATTTCCCATGGCAGTGTATTCCCCAAATCTTCAAAACACAAGGGATGCGAATCCAAATGGGTCTGTCTCCTAGACAACAGTAGTGTTAACATCTCATCATGTTTATGTCTGGATTGTGAGCATTGTGTAGTCCAGCTTCACGTTGAAAAGCATTTTAATGGCAGTTATAGGTTACAAATTGGGGTGCTGAAAGAAGGAAGTGCTGGATGATGGAACAGTTAGTGCATGATTATCATAATTCTTAACACAAAAGTAATCACTGCCCACATTATTTGTAATTCCCTGCTGGTGTTTTCATTAGGCTCCCAAACACAAACAAAAAGATTCGAACAAAGCCTTTAATTGGTGTGATTATTTATTTATTTATTTTTTTAGCATACAAAGACATAGATAATTTATATATATTTTAAAATTATAATCACGTCTGTGTTTTCCACTCAATTTATGGTGCACTTTTCTGAAAATTACTAGTACTACTTATACAGCCTGTGTGAATGTTGTTGTTTTTTTTTTTTTGTCCCTCCGCTGTTCATGCTGTTTAACCACTAGAGTGAAGGCGAGTTTTCTTTCATTTGATGGCATTTTGAAAGTCTCCCACACTCCCTGTTTCAGTGAACAATGGAGACCGAGACGGAGTGTGTGTCGTTGTGTTGTGTGAGTCGCTGTCGGAAATACCACTATCAAGTGAACCAATCACAGGACTTACAGCGGTCAGACGTGTAGTCAGGCCGATGCGTTGGGATCCCGGTCGATGCTACTTGGAGGTAAAATGGTGATAAAATAGAAGTTTGGTATAATGATAACTTTTCAGCTGTCAGATCAGACTTTTAGACAATTCACTGCATCCCGCCGACAAATGATGACTACCACTCAAAGTACCCCTCTCCCTGGAAGGCACTTGTACTTTTTTCACACCAGTTGGAAGTGAAAATAAAACTATGCTTGAGCCTTATTGAGAGGACAGCTGTTTGTTATAGAATCGATACTGAAGATAGTCTCATGATGTTTGTTTCCACTGAAATCTTTTTCCAAAATCTGGACTAGAAATTTGATTTTGATTGATTCGCACCAACAGGAGGTTGGATTTGTTTGTGTCTCATAGACGATAACCTCTCTAAATCCTTTGTATCTTAATCTGATATAATCGTCCGCCTACACTTTAAAGACTTAATCTTTCCACAGACAGATGACAGATATCACAAAGGCACTTGTAGAGTTTATCCTATAATTACTCCCTAAGAGACGAAATTGTCTTTCGACAGAGCTGCTATGCTTCCTTGGTGTTTTATCATGTGAACTTCTCGAGTTTTTCTATCATATTGACAAAAAAAATCACAGCTGGAGCGACTAACTTGGCATCAAATTAGCATTAACAGCCAAGACAGGAATACTAAACATTGACTTCCCAATTTGTTGTTTTGAGAGTTTGTGGTGCTGCTTGTTGGTGTTGGTGTGATTTCTAATCGTTGCTTGTGTTTGTTTGTGAGAGGATGGAGTCTAAGAATGTCAAATGTCACTGTAAATGTCAGACAAGTGACCACCGACATGGCTGTACCCACACAGAAGGTACAAAGTGTTTTACAAAAGAGGGGAAAAAAGGTGCAGGGGAGCTCCTCTGTGTGATACAAGGAAATATAAGTGTGACTTTTTCAAGCTTTATATAATGTCAACAGGAGGTTTTTGTGCGATAACAAATTTATATGAAATTAGAAAAAGAAAGCTTGAGTGCTGTGAGGAGACAGACAGAGAAGAGACATGGTTTAAGAACACAAGGTCTGTTTCATTGGCTGACATTAAGAGAGCCTACGAGTGAGAAATGATTTAATCATTAACATTCATGAGGAGGAACATGGGTGGCTTCCAGCACGCTGCGCTGCTGCCTAAAACAAAACACAGACAGCACATCAGTGAAATTACAGCCCTAATTGATTATTTTGGAGACACTGAGAACATCATCAGAATGCAGCAGCACAGCAGCAGAAAGCAGGATGCTTCTGTTCGTTGCAGGGTTTCATCTTTCACAGCTCGTCGTTCCCCGAGACAGGCGAGAAAGCGCAACGAGCGAGGCCGGATCAATTTGTAGTTAAATAGTTTAATGACACCCCGGCTGCCCTGGTGGCACGCACCTGAAAAAAAAAGACCACTGTGTTAATTATTCTCACAACACTTGAAGCTGGGATTTTCGGTGTGCGAGAGAGCAACATGAGAGGGATTATTTGCTAATGTTTACACACCCAAGAGAGGGGTGCCTCCATGCTCGACATCGTTTTTTTGAAATGAGAAAACACTGAGCTGTTCAAGTACAAGAACACCAAGAGGAGCAGATAGTGACAGAGGAAACCAACAAGCATCTACGTTTACACACAGCTGGAGTATAAGGATATGAATGTTGGCGTGTATGGTTCTTTTCGCCCTTGAGCAAGGCACCGAACCCCCAAAACTGCTCGGGGCAGGGCAGCTTGTAGCGCCAACCCCCACTCCTCCTTTCCCCTATGCATGTGCATGGTGTGACGTGATGTATATGTATGACATGTATATGTATGACTAAAAATGTATATGTATATGGAGTGAAAAAAATGTAATTCCCCCTCCCTCTGGGATTAATAAAGTATGTTTCTTTCTTTCTCTTTCTCAAAGGAGATGAAACTGTTTAATAGTCTCCCTGAAAAAAAAAAGGCTGATTTGCAGGATGTTGTTCATTCCCTCATGGAGCAGGTCTGATTTAATCACAGGTTTTCTAATGGCCTGGTGCTTTAATTAGGCCATTTAAAGGTTAACTGCCAGGTCTGCGCCCACTTTCACAACGCTCAGACATATTTCAACACCGTGCTCGCTCTGCAGCTTCACCTGTGACTGCTGGGGGGG
>JAVQJX010220450.1:0-11304 GCA_036025115.1 Ambassis agassizii | reverse complement strand
GCACAAAAAATTTTAATCATATTTGACAGCATAAAAGAAGTGATGTTAACCATGTAACAAATCAAATGAACAATGAATGAGACAACATGGCAGAGCACCTGTCATAAACCACTGAAACTTATTTTACCTAACTTGGCTTCTAGGTTCAATACTAGCTTATCAAAGTGTAAGAAGCTGGCAATAATGATAAGCGTTATGCAAACATCTACAAATCTAGCTGTAGTGACATTTTATAAAGCAGTAACTAATTGATCCATTTCTCTGTCATGAAGAGAAATGGATCCAAATCAGTGCTGAACGTAAAAGTTTGTATAGTAACCCAGCTGAGAAGGGCAGAAGGAGTTGGAGCTTGAGGAAGTTGTTCCTTCTGACTATTGTAATATCACTGAAGCATGTTTGCAATGCATATTTCTATTCTATATATAATATATAGTCAATGGTACAATATTTAACAGTTTATGTACTTGTTGTTCCTGGATCTATTAAGCCAGGATGTGAAAACACAGACATGGCTCAGCAGTTCCAGTGATCAGTGCTTATAGAGCTTTAAAACAAAGCCAACAGCTATAACGCCTCAGCAGCAATGGATTAATTGAGTCAAGATAGGATATAGGACAAATTAGGCCGTAATAGATAAACCCCCACACCAAAACTAATAAAGACAACTCCTAATCCCTCAGGTCTGTCACATTCTGCAGGGTAGCCTGTCCCGCATTGCAGTTCCATCTCCCTTCATCCTATAAGCTCACCACTTCCTGTGACCAGCTGGATCTATCAACGGTGGTCAGGATGCAATAGCAGCTTACCCCAGGAAGACGATCACAGAGAGGTCAAAGCAGTATCCGGTTAGATGCAGGAGAGGGAAGGGGTCGCTTTTCTGAAGACACATCGATCTGTTTATTGTACTACTCTGCTCGAGGGGTGTGAGATACGTAGTGTTTAACTAGAGTTCTAAAAATAAAGTAATGGTTACAAATCACTAGTCACTTGTGTTACAGCAGAAGTTTATGATGTCTTGTTCTACTTGTCTAGCAAAAATGAACACTTGAGACATTGTAGCATCCCAATCTCGTAGCCAATAATTGTTTCTCTAACAACAGACAACTATTGTGGTGGAGAGATACAGAAGCAATTAAAATAAATTTTTATCACGGTCAACTCCTGAAGCTGAAAAATGTCTCAGGGTGTGCTGTTTAAAGCCAGAAGAGGAAGTAAGTTAAGCAAAAAAGGGGGAAGTGCCGACTGTGTTAAATGTCAATTCAGACCGAATTGGCCCATCAGTGTTAATAATTAAGTCTTGCTCACAGAACACTCACTTTCATCCTCACTTTTTTTTCCACCGTGAACAACAATGAACTCTTTCTTTTGGCTCTCTCCTCCGTCAGTATGTAAAAACACTGTAAATAAACTGCACCTCCATCCCACACAACTCAGCTGCTACTAAAGTCAAAACCAAACTCAGCAGAGGGTTGCTCAACAAAAAACACAAAACCCAGCTTATACTCCACTACCTCAACTCTACTTTATCTCTACAGCTAAAACAACTGTGTGGCTCATAAGGGAGTTGGGGGCTAGATAAATACAAAGTCTAAATCTCTGAGGAAGACATTGTGGAGAAGTCGGCACGGCATCACAACACAGCATTTCTACCCACGCTGCATTTAAGGCTCTTGTGGCACACTTGGATTCTTCACTTCATGATTTGTAAACAGCCATCAAGCTTTGCCGATCACCATCATTTAAGTCAGTAAGTATCATGTGCTGACGATGGAAGTGGTGGAAAACATGAGTTAAGTGCTCTTGTGTTTTAATTGAGGCCGAACTGAAAAACACAGTGAAAGCAAACTCTTCTTTCTGCGCTCAGGCAGTGAGATTATATTTATCCTTACAGTTTTGCTTTTCAGCTTAAGCCATGTGCTAAGCTCAGCTGCAGCCTAACCACATACTAGTCTCTCTCTGGCAGCTCAACGTCATTGGTTGATTCCATAGCATTCTTAAGTGAGCTGATTGGTTAGTGTCACTGCCACTGCCTTCTCCATTCAGACAATAGCAGTCTTTGTGTGTAATGCCTGCTACTCTGTGTGTGTGTGTGTGTTTCCTCTGCTTCAAGCAGGAATGTCTGTCTATATGGTCTCTTGGTGCAGTGAAATGAAGATAAAAAAAACTGAATTTCACATGATAAATACAGAAAAAAGAAGCTTGAAAAAGAAGCTTCCTCTTCTTTGGTGGCCTTTGTGCGGGTTTTCTGTCTGCAAGATTACAGTTATGGTGAGAAAGAACCAACGCAGACATGAGGATGTAAATCTAAGGACAGGCCTCCAGGACAGTCACTCTGCTCTTGAGTTTGTCAGTGTTGAAGATCTAGAGGTTTCCCAGCTAAATACCCGATGCTGTGTCATTCAGTGATTTGCTCTAAAGCCTTCTAAGGTCTGTGTTTCCACTCTGTGTGATACCTACTGTGCCCTTTCTGTTCCACTAACTATCAACATATTTAGTCACTTACTTTGAATGAAATAGACATATAAACATGTAAAAACTTTAGTACTCATCCAGTCACACACTGTAAAAAACAGAACACTAAAGCTAAGAACAGGAATTTCAGTATGAAAGGCAGATGCATACAATTTCTATTTGAAATGAGAAATATATAGTCAGTTAGTAACACAGGAGTGTTGTACAGCAAAATAACTCAATAATACACATTAAGAAGGCTAAACTGATTTTTATCAGATTTGATAAGTTGATTTAAAATTATAAAATCATCTCCCCTCAGGCAATAGTCTTCTGTCCATCCATTTCCACATCTACTCAATGTCACTGTCTAACACACAAATCTATAAACTCCTGAAGACAGCAGCCAGACGTAAGTCACAATGTAAGTCCTCTTGTTCACTGGCAACAAGAGAAACCCAGAGACCGGTCAGAAAGCCTTGACTGGGATCTTTTTTGATACTTGTTCATGTCGTCTATGAATCACTTACAAGGGAAATCATCTCACAGCATCATGAAAGCATACAATACCTATTACAACTTATGTCCAACAGCTCATAGGGATTTGTGGTAAGAGGAGACTGATGCAGTATTTAGCACCTCTAAGGCAGCCAATAACTACTAACATTGCTTTTTGTAGGCAAACGGCTCACTTTTTTCCCAAACAAAGGAAACAACAGGAATGTCTTGTCAGTTAGGTGAACTGCTCATTTCCACAACACCTTGTAGACTCCCTCAAATGCATAGAAAGAGTACTCGAAGTAAGAAGAAAAAGACGGCATTGTGCAATTTTCAGATAAAGGTATAATAAAAGAGAGGTAACAAGAACACGTTCAAGTAGATGGTAGAGATAGGGAGGCACAAAAACAAAATGACAGGCAGTCAGGCAGCTGTAGATTAAGCGCCGTTCTAACCACAGATGCTCACATGCTCAAACCACAACACGTCTCTCCTCTTGTTTTCATACATCTTGAGCTACAACCACCCTGGGGGATGGGTATGGGTGCAACTGTGTGCCTGCAGAGTCATACTTATTCAGAATGAACTCCTGGATATCAAATACTTCACACCTCTGCCTCACCACTTTCAGAAGGACTTTTTAAGGAAAATTAGCAGAACGGAACAACAACACAAACAGTCTTCAAAAGGATCTTTCACCTCAGTTTCTTACCTGGGCTGTGAATTCTCCTCATACATGCGTTCCTTGCCCTCTTTGAACAAGCTGATGGTCTGCTTGGTCTTCTTGGTCAAGTTCTCCATGAAGACCCTGAAGTACTCATTGTCCCCTAGCGTCTCCATTTTGCCTTCATACCGAGATAAGATGGTGCGCAGGTGCTGGTAGGTGTCTGGCAGCAGGTCCAGGATGTAAGGGGGGCTGTTCTTCAGAGCCAATTTGGGGTTTTGGCACAGGCGTACCACCTGCAGAAAGGGAGGATGTGAGGGGGAGGACAACATACAGTTAGAGACAAGAGATGCGTACAAGAGGGTTCAAGAGAAAAACGTAAGCTACACAATGACTAGAGAGAGAGCACAGAGAAAAGGGTGAAAAGAGCAGCCAGTACAACAATCAGAATTGTCCAGTGTGTCATTAAACATTTGCATTCTGTACATCTGGGAGGTATTACTTCAATCTTATATACTGACTTTTACATAACATAGCTCCTGTCTGTACCGAAGCACTTAGCTTTAGTGCAAAACACTGTCAGACAGCCCAAGTGGGAGACCTGCAGAATGGGAAATGCCAACAAAGTTAAAGTCTGAGAGAAAGGCCTCTAAAAGCCCTGTCAGGCTCTGAGCTTTCAGAGGGTAGCAAGTCTATGCATTATGTAATGGAATACATACACTGAGGGTACGATGGATTTAATCCCTTATGGCTTCACTTATTTTACCACTGTCACACCAAAAAGACTAAGGAGGAGGTAGACGAGGGTTTGCAACTTACAGATAACTTGTATGTTCATATCTTCAGTTACCGCAGTCTGATTCTGCAGAATGTATAGAGAAGCTGTTGATGCGTTTACACTTCCCCATTTCAATCTTTACTTCAGATACCACTTCTGCCTGACATGCACAAATTCTCATAACATTTGAATAGAATGCAGTGTGGAAAGAAATGCACATTGCGTGTAAAAATGCATGTTTCATCCTCGGTAATGTTCAACCTTTCATCACCCATCTCACTGTACTGCTGCACTGTGTCTGAGTCACTTCGTTGACCATTACAAAAGGCACTGGCTCACAGCCTAGAACACTCTGTCATTAGGCTACGTATTGGACACTACTCAAACTTACTTTGTGCAATTGCATATGCACAAAACTGTAAGTGTGTTGACAAATTCAGGGTGTCACATCCCGATTTGAACCCGACTTGTTATAAAGCAAGGATGTCAGGTTCACTGTGGTGACCAAACAATTGCTTGTCAACAACAGGACATGACTCAAAATATTGTCTACTAATCATGTGTTGGTGTAAGAAAGAAATACAGCAGGAATAGCATTTAAGTAATGTTCTTTTGAATTTCCATGCCTATTCTTTCTCAACACCAGCAGTCTGTCAGCAGCAGTATGGGAAGATGAGACTTTAAAAGGACTTTGTTTACACTGTATAAACTGTAAAACTGTTCCTTTTTAATTAGGGCTGACAAAACTAGCACATTAACATGGATTAATCCATCATAATGATTAAACCAATTAAAATTTTTAACGCATAACCCATCTGCAACGCAGAATGACTAAAAACATCTCTGGCAACACATTTTGGTTTTGTCCAATGGTGCATCCAGTGCATTTGCCCTTTCAATGGGAAAACTGAGTATTAAAAACCAAGACGGAACAGTTGACGGACAAAGTATTTAGCACACTCTGCAGGAAGAAGTTTTTTCACCAAAACACTTCCAGCTTAAAATACCACATTAATGCAAAGCATAGATTTGCCGAAGGTTTTGCTAGCACTTTGGCTAATGCGTTGCCCAGCTTGACAAACCACTTTCATGTAACGTTAGTGCCTCAGAAAGTCTACCTTGAATAGTTTGACAGCGCTATTTTTAATATATGGTAAGTATTCTGCAATCATGAACCTATCCAGGGTTCAGTGTTGCTCAAAAGCAGCCATCTAAAAAAGCCATTGTAAAAGGTACCACTGTCTTCCACAAAACAGCCTGAATAAAGCACAACAGGGGTAGCAAAGGGAAAACACACACAAAAAGTATGAAGCTGTACTATTAGGTACATGACACGATGAAGAACTCACAAAGCCAGACACCTTATCACGGGCAGAGATTCAGCATATCAGGCATATTTTCACTCAGTTTACACATATGCTCCTGTGCTCAGACAAGTTGGTTCGTCAACACTGCATCAAATGCCTCTAAAAAATGAGGTCAAACTTGACTGAAAGGATATTTAAAGCCATACTAATTTCACATCATGTGAGAGGTTTTTAGCTGGTGGGCCTATATTTATGTGTGATCTTTCTACTGGTGATGTGTGCAAGTGAATGGCAGCTGAACCGTTTCTAATGCAGCAGAATGCCTTAATAACTTTCCATTGTTCTTTTATTAAAGATACAAATTACAGATTGATGGAGGTTTTCAGCAGAGATCAGGAGTCCCTGAAATGCATAAAGCATTAGCACCAACAAAGGTACCACAAAAGTTAATTCATGGGGATTATCTATATTTTGATCATTTAGGCAACTATGCCCTAATTTCTTTAACCTTTTTCAGGGCCTCCAAAAGCAAGACATCTTTTATGGTTATGTCTTAGACTAGATAAGATGATTGCTAAGGTTATACCATGAACATTATCATCTTTCATGCTAACACTTATACCCATAACTCAGCCCAACATGCATGCATTCACGCACACAAACAAGGCCACAACTTGAGTGCTGCTGTATGTCAACTTATATTAAGGCGTCTGTCTTCAAGCAAAACAACTACCAGCCTTCAAGCTAAAGTACATTCCACTCATCTTGGTCTCTTTTCTGTCTGTCTCGGTCTCTCAGGGATGATTCTTCACCTGGCACGAACACGATAGATTTTCTGCATCAACCTCAAGGCATTTAAATTTAACCAACTTGAAGAAAACTTTAAAACAAATTTAACACAACATCACAAAAACGGACATTTGGAGTATATCTGAATAAATTTATGGCCAGAAAACCATGTGTTATTTGGCAAAATGTCAGGTTAAAAAAGAAAATGAATAATAGACTTTTACAACTAGTGGTAAGAGTTTCAAAATGTAACTAAGATTTGGTTAAATAAATAACACACTTTGCCCTAAATCGCATACCAATACAAGAGCAGTGATCGTAACATTTACGTGGCAATGCTTTTTCATTTATGGACACTGCCTTAAACGCTAAACACTTCTAGGAACAGGTGATGCAAGAAACTGAAGATTGGCCGTATTAACTTGTGTCCTGAACACGAGGTGTTCTGGAGGAGAAACTGCTCTGTAATTCTGCAGGTGGTGGTGGTTGGTCTTTGGTCTGGCTGGGCTGTGGTTTTTTCTTCAGATAGAGTCGAGCAATATTGTTGCTGCTATTTTAAACAACCTAGAGGACTAAAAATACTTTCGTTTCAAAAGGTAAGGTACTTTTTTTTCCCCCAGCTTGCTGCTACTGCCACTTCAACTGTTTCACAGGGTCAGATGAACGTGGTAAATTATTCTTGTACTGTAAACTGGAAAAGCTTAACTAACTACGCAGTTGATAAAAGTGGTGTCAGGCCAGCTGTTCAGTAATCTTATCTAGATTACACATTATGATGTTCCGATAGACACATAAACTTTATAATAACAGCCTTCTGTATTGAAAGAGAACAAAGCTTTCATTGACACTTCTGTTTTCTGCTTAAATACAGTACCATTGTAAATGTGACTTCTAACACAGACACTGATGGAGTAAATTCTATTAAATTATTGTAGATTTGTAAAGACATTTGTCTCTTAACACTAAGCTCAAAGCCAAAAGGGAGAGGGGGAGAGAGGTGGAGAACCAAAAAGCTGTATGAATCTCACAGGAAACTGGGGTCAAACTGTTACATACTTTTTTTTTCTTTCCGAGAAGTAAAACTTTGAGATGACTCTCTCCTCTGGTTTGGTTAAACAGGCCAAGTTAAATGGACACATTTCTGGTTTTCTCAATGATTTGTTACACTTCCCAAAGGCTGACAGACAGCTGACTGTGGACTTTTCAACAACAATGATCAGGACACACCGTTACAGTGCTAGCTCCACCAGTGCACATACAGTCACTGAAAATAAATTCACCAAACACAATTATATGCCATGTTTTGAATCAAATCACTTTCTTAGTTGAAGCTGAAGTCACTGTACACCTTAGTCTGTAAACGTTATCAACAAAGGCTAATGCTATGCAGCGCCTAACCTGGATAGCAGAGCATTAACAAACCAACTCTTTCTATCTCCGTGAACTATCGTTAATGTTAAGTCTCCTTTTTAAGTGTCTGCCATATAAAGTTTTACACAGTAGCTGAGTACATATAGAGTTTAGCTTAGCACCGAGGCTAAAGTTAGCGAAACCAGACTGGCAGTTGTAGCAGCACGGAAGATTAGCTAGCTTAGCGCTAGTTAGCCACAATTAGCTAGGAAATAATGTCCTCCACCACGTAAGCAAACGTTACCAACAGATTCATGCTGACCCCCACAAACCTTGTCCATCAGTTTCCAGCATTTCTCCACCGTCTTCTTGTCCACGGCCCCGGGCTGGTGATGGGAGTGGAGGTGGTGATGGTGTGGCTGGAAGGCATCCTTCATCATTCCGATGAGCCCCCCGCCTTTCTTCAGATTCCCTGCCATGTTCGGGCTCGGCTACGGCTGTCCAACAAGACAGACAGACAGACAGGCGAGGCAGGGCAGGGGACGGGGGTCAGGGGGACCGAACCGCCGCCTCGAGTTAGCTGGACCGGGCGCTGGTGATCCGGTACCCCCCTGCGAGGACAGAGCCCGAGTGGCGATTCCAGAGCCAGGGTCCGACGGGGGGTAGAGTGGGGGAGGTCGGGCTATCGGATAAATGCTCCCATCAGTGAAGCTAGCGTCGGTTTATCAGAGAAATGTCCTGCTGCTGCTGGTGGTGGTGGATAAAACAAGCCTTGCGCCAGGCGCGGTGTGCGGCAGCTAGCTGCGCGGCGCACCGTCTCTCTGCGGGGACCCACGCAGGCTAATTAGCAGAGTGTCTCTGCTCGCCCTCAGCTGGAGGACAAAGGCACTGTGTCTCTGTCCAGCCAGACGCCTTGTGGACTCGTGTGTGTCCTCTCGTCTTGATCACTCCCGATGTCGTTCCCCTTTTTGTCAGCAGCAGCAGCAGCCTGTGCCGTGTGTTGACGGGAAGTTGAGTGTGACACTGTCAGTCCTCCTCTGCAAGCTGACACCCCACCACAGACACCGAGGAGAGGAAGTCGCGCTTGAAACTGCGAAAGCTTCACGGTTAAACACGGGAACAGGGGTGAATAAATAATTGTGGGAATTAAACATTGCCTAGTATTTTTCTGTTCCTCTGTGACGTGTATGTGCGGCCCTTTCCTTTCCTGTGCGTCCCCTTCCGTTCACCCCCACCCCTTCACTAAAAACTCCACGCCTTCTCGGCGCGCGTTCACGAGCCATGAATGTAGCCGAGGGCGCGCCTCAGCTTGCACAGCATTCATAAAACGTACTAGAGATGCTGAAAGCAGCCCTGGATTTTCAAGGCGCGAACCTTGGTCACCCCTGGCAACAAAGGACGCCATGGCATGATTGAAGGATCCAAAGCACTGGAATGTGTGTGTGTGTGTGTGTGTGTGTGTGTGTGTGTGTGTGTGTGTGTGTGTGTGTGTGTGTGTGTGTGAGAGAGAGAGAGAGAGAACTGAAACGCAGTCTATGAACGCAACTGTGCTGCAAGTCATGTTGTGATTGGCTTGGAGTAAAGTCAGTCAACTATCAATCAAGTTGGACAGCTGGTGCCATGGCAACTCACTCAGCAACCAGTGCTCAGCAACAAAGACTCATCCCTATAAAGTTAGTGTATAGTCTGTGTGCACAGAGATCTGAGCAGACTGCCTCACAAGCAAGCAAACATGCCCCCCAAGAAAAAGACAAAAAAGACCACAAAGAAAAGTACAGAAAAAAGTAATACTGTTTATAGCATCTTTGCATATATTTTGTAATGTTAGTCAGACTTTTCTTTTAAGGACTCTTATCTTGTTGCAGGAGAAAATGACTTGGAACAAAAATACAGGCGCAGTGTTCTCGATGTAGCCATCCTACAGGATCACATAGGTGAGTTTTTAAGTTCCCCTCTTTTGTAAATAACCTAATGTAGAATTTATTTGTACAATGGCAGGAAGTATTGGAAATGGCATTTTTTTTTATTTTACCAATAGTCAAAAATGTTTAAATAATAATCAAACATAAAAAAACTCACCCTTAAGAAAGCAGAACCAATGCTGTTATTGGCTTTGTTGTCCTGATATGATATTGTATGCCACGTACAATACTATACTAAAATCTAAAACTAAGGGGAGGTGATTTGTTCTTGATTAACTGTCCCACTACCACTGTTTGTTTGACAGCATATGTTGTTAACCATAGGGACAACAACCATGAAAAACTGTATTGTAAATGCCTGAAGAAGAAATGAAAAGAAATCTTTCATCATGCATGTGCTTGTGTTTTACCACAGCATTACAGTGTGAGTCAGTCAGGAAGGTGCAGTCTGATAGATGTGACCTGAGGAGACAAGTGAGGGACATGGAGCAGAAGCTGCAGCACGAGAGACAAGACCACAGGGACGTCAGCTCCGGTGAGTACAGAACTCTCTCTTTTAATAATCTATGCAAAGTGTGGAACCCTTTGGGAGGAAGGACAAGGGGCGTGTTTGCCAAGGTTAGGGTAATTTTTGAGGAACAAAAAGTCTAATTAGCAGTGTGCCTAAGCTGATTGCATTTGTAAAACGTGAATCATCAATTAAGTCTTATATAGCTGACACAAATGTCACTCCAGATCTCAGCCGTCAGTACAAAACCATGCAGACAGAACTGAGCAGTAAGGTGAAGAGGCTGGAGAAGGAGGTCAGCCAGCTGAGAGAAGAACTTGGTATGGATAAATCTATTATTTATAGCTAAACCTGAATGAATAAAGACATAGAAGAGCCAGTAAAAAGTGATTAGCTCTCTGTGTGTATTTGTCTAGGCCTGTGTCAGGAAGAACTGACTAAAGAGAAAAGGGAGCGTCGACATACAGAGCAGGAGAAGGACGCCATCATAGCAGACCTCCAGTACAAGCTGGACAACATGGAAACAGACTATGAGAAGGTCCTACATGTAAGTTTCAGCATGAGTCAGGTAAACATAATAAACCTGTCCCTCTTACAGGACAGCAGGGATTAGTACTTGAACAGTTCATGATATCATGATTGTGAATGAGTGTGTGGTGCAGTGCAAACATGAAAGTACAAAGGACTTGGATCTAATGTAGGAATCAGCCCCATCTTGTGCTGCTGATAAAGATTGCAATGCAGCCTTTGTAAACATGATACAAAGATCACAAATGCACGTGAATAAATCCCCCCGCTCCATACTGCATTCATGCTGCACACCAGTCAGCCTGCTGTGAAGTGGTATGTGCATGTTTTTAATGTGCCTTTTATACACGTTCCTAACAAAGATTGACACTGAAGTTGCTGCCTCCCAGCTTTCAAAGATTCTCAGCAGCTTATTGTGTTTCCTTTTTTTTCATGTTTATTGATCTGCCTGGGTTAAGGTTGGGATATTTACAGTGTATTGTATTCACCATTCAGTGTGAATAACCCAA
>JAVQJX010220277.1:0-12563 GCA_036025115.1 Ambassis agassizii | reverse complement strand
TTTCTCTGTATTTGGCAGTTTGTTGGACTGTGACGTTGCAAACATGGCGGCTGTCAGAGCGTTAGGGAACCAAACACCGAGCTTCAAACAGCTCTTCAGGAGCCTATGGGGAAGCTTTGTGCTTTATGTTTACAGTCAATGGCTCCCATTGGCTTTGTGTGTGTGTGTTCCCAGAGCAGTAAAGTGTGTGTTCCTTTTCGCCCAGCCACGCCCACGTGATATATCCCTGCTCTGCTATTGGCTCAGACGAAGGTTCTTTTTTTCCCCTCCTTATTGTGAAATCTTCTTGTTTTTGGTACAAAATGTGTTGAAATATTGTTTTTAAATTTTCTGGCTCACTTTGGTGTAAAAGTTTCGACATGTTTTCGTGGAAAAAATGAATAAAATGAAGACAAACATGTTTTTACGGAAAATATGAGTAAAACTTTCTTTAGAAAAAATGTGAGAAATGCGAAAAAAATAACTATGGTAAACCACAACATAAAATAGGGCATTACAAATAGGACAAAGTGTGACCTTATTAAAAATAAAAATATGACTACAAAGATGAGAATGATAAAGAAGAGGAGGAAAACAAGAAGCAGACAAAGAAGATTGGAAGGAGGAAACAAAAAGAAGAAAAGAGAAAAATGATGAAGATCAAGATGTCAAGAAGAAACGGACAGAAGAAGATGGAGAGCACGAAGAGGAGCTGAAAGATGAAGAAAAAGCAGATATAATCATCACTTCCATCAGCAGCTGTTTCTTGGTGTTGCAGTACTGAGCTCCTCCTGCAGGTGGAAGAGCTTTGCTCTTCCACACAGGGTTTCAGCAGCAGCTGAATTTCTGCACAGCACACACACACACCTCCTCCTCTGCGTGTGTTCATGTTACAAATTATAAAAGATTTAACTAATAACATTCACGTGACGTCAGAGCTTCAGAAAGTGCGTGTCCCGGCGTAACCATGGAAACAGCATTTTGAAATTTATCCAATCTGAAACACGGTTTTAAAAGTTAGTGTTTACACACCGCTAAAACTTTAGAAGATGCACCTGAACTCATCTCCGTGTGGACGTGGCCTCGGTTAAAAAAAAACAGCATCCAAGATGGCCGACAAAACAACAGAAGCATTTGTCCAGAGACAGGCTGAGACATGAAGCCTGTGTGGAAGTGTTGAAACCTTGTAGTTCCCCCTGCAGCCTCTAGGGGCTGGCTCCAAAAGTGAGTCAGTCCTCATAGACTCCCATGTTTTGAGTCTTATTATTTATTAGCCACAGTTTCAGCCTAAATCCTAGGATCATAATGAGGTTGACCTTTGACCTCTTTGTACCAAATCTGCACATAAACACACACACTCCATAAATCAGCATGAAAATGTATTTAATCTGATTTCACAGCCTCATAACAGAAATTTAATAAACATTTTAAATAAATCTAAACTGTACATCAGTCACACACATAAAGTCACTTTATTGCACTCGACCCTGTTTAAGCTTCCTGTTAATCCTATGAGGATGAATCGTCTCTTTTCGTCTCAGTAGTACTGAGGGAAGCTCGGGTAGGATCCTCTGAGGTGAGACGAGGCAGAGGGCAGCACGACGCCGGGCAGGCTGCCGTACGGGTACAGAGAGTCCAGAGGCAGAGGGGCGCTGTACTGCAGGCTGTGGGGGTGCATGGCGGCGGCGGCGGTGGGCGGAGCCTCAGCAGCAGCAGCAGCAGCTGAGTGGTATCTGGGATACGGTCCTGGTCTGTAGGTCTGCAGCTCGGGGTAATGCATGAACTGAGAGGCGGCGTTCACCTGGCAGGCGTGAGCCAGGGCGTCCTGCACCGAGCGCTTCAGCTTCATGCGCCGGTTCTGGAACCAGTTTCTCACCTGAGAAGGAAAAAAAAAAACATTAAATACACAAATTCAGGATTTATATTTTGCATCCTGTAAATGAAGGTATTTATATAAGAATCAAATAATACCTGTTTGTCGGACAGGCTGAGCTTCTTGCAGAGCTCCGCTTTGTCCTGCTGGCCCAGGTAGGCGTTCTTCTTGAAGGCTTTCTCCAGGCTGCTGATCTGCTCGGCGGTGAAAGCCGTCCGAGGTCTGCGGCCCGCCGGAGGAGACGCCGGCGAGGTGGAGGCGCAGTCTGTGGGCGGAGAGAGGGAGTGACCGCCCTCGCTCTCGTACCCGGACGTCTCCTCCTCTGTCCCACTGCTGAAACCGGCCTCAGCGACTGCAAACAGGAAGAGAAGAAGAAGAAATTTAACACAAAACAGATAAAAAAAACAGTATTTACTGTAGCTGTTTCACAAAACATGACTTTTAACTACTCTACAAACTTAACTTTAAAAATTTTTGAAAAATGAACCCTGAATCCAACAAATAAGTTTAAAAAAAAGACAAAGAAGAGAGAAAATGTGAGAATATTTGACTCCAGGAGCTCCAGAAAAAAAAAGTAAACAAACAGAAAGAAAGCAAACAGATGGAATAAAAATTTTCACTAAATAAAGTTTCTTCATTTAAAATGTGGCTTAAAGTCCCTCAGACCTGAAGTCTCACCTCGGCTCCTGGGAGACGTGCTGTGCTGCTCAGAGCTGAACTCCTCCTGCTGCTCCTGTTGGGGAACGTTTTCAGACTTCTGCCAGCAGTAGAAGCCGGGCAGGCTCTCTGAGTGCGTCCCGCAGGCTGCAGGCCCGCAGGCTGCAGGCCCGCAGGCCGGGCTGCTGCTGCTGCTGCTGCTGCTGCTGCTGCTGCTGGAGCGTGAGGCGGCGGGCTGGCTGCTCTGAGCCATCCACTCGATGGAGAAGTGTCCCCTCATGGCTCCAACAAGAAGAGAGTAAATCCTTTTTTTTAGACCAAACAGTGGCGTCCAGAGAGCAGGATGAGTCTGCTCGGTCAGTCAGTGAGGCTGTGAGTGTCCCTCATCCTCTGCAGGCTCTTTAAAGGGGACGCCCCCCCCCCCTCCCTCCCACCTCCTCCCCCCCGGTCCCAGCCTCCCTCAGCCTGGACATCAAACACACATCCTCCCTTCCCTCCTTTAGTTTTCACAACTGGAGTAATTAAGACGTCCCATTCAGTCTGAATGAGGCTGTTACAGCCAGGCTCCACTCAGTCTGGGAAGGACCTCCACCTCCAGCACCTCCACCTCCACCCCCCCTCCCCTCCTTCCTGCCAGATAATAGACTCACCTCAGCCCAAACTGTCTGCATGTCCTCCACAGAGACGCATCCACACCGTAAAAACCGTCCACAGAGGACAGAGGGAGGGAAATCACCCGCTGTGACACAAACACAAAAAAAGAAAGAAAAATAACTATTACACAGATAAATGTGAGAGATTATCACATTTTAAAATATTTAATTTCTTTAAAACTCAGCAAAGTGTGTCGTTTTTAAGTTTATAAATAAGAAATGTTTTCTATTTGATCCTAAAGTAGAAAAATAAAAATAAAAACTTCATGTCAGGATAAAAAAATACAGAAAGAAGCAGATTTTAAACAAAACTACATGAAAACAGTGGAAATAAAATAAAGTTTCAGTACAGAAAGCAGAACTGTGTTAAAATGTGAATCAGCTGTTTGCAGATCTTTTGATTTGAATGGAGGAGAAGACAGTCGTCCTTTAATCACACTGAAACATAATGAGCACTGAGTGGTTTAATAACATGACAACAGCTAATCCAGGGATTATCCCAGATTAAAGTGTCTGAGGGCTGAGATCACACACACACACACACTGATGAGGTTTCAGGTGTGATCTGCCTTCACAAAGAGCTGATCACTTTCAGATCAATAACCTCGTTAAAACAAACTGTGGCTGAAAGGAACGAATGTTTTTAAAGAAACATCAGAAAAAAGTTTTTAAAACACAAATATTTAAAGCAGAAAAATGGCTGCTGTGTGTGTGTGTGTGCAGTGAACGCATCTCTGCTGATGAAGAGCTGATGATGATGATGCTGCTGTTTTGCGTGTAAATGGCGCTTTATGGGATTAATCGGCTCCATCAAGACGCGCTGACGCTGTATCGACACACCGAGAGAGGGACGCGCGCGACTCCAGACGCGCCGTCTGCGCACTGAAGAGAGAGCTCGCGCTAATCGGCCATTAGACATCAAAGGAGGCCGCGCTTTGATGATGACGCAGGAGCCGTCAATCAACTGATGGAGAAAAAAGTCTAAATAAATCATCTTTACAACCCATCTAAACAAAAAAAAGCATTTTAAATGAAGGAGAGTCATGAAAACTTTTAAATGTTTAAAATGATTTTTATTTGTGACATCAGACAGCTTCAGTCTGATCAGAATAATTAGGCTAATGAAGTTTCTTTTTAGGATCAAAACATGATTCAGTCATTTTGTTGTTTTGTATTTTTGACTCAGTAGAATTTAAAATGTGTTTAGTTTTTGGTGTTAACGTCATTTTAAACTGTCTCACTTCCTGTCTGCTGTTTTTGGTGAATTTAGTGAAATCTGATGAACCAATCAGTGATCATTAACCTCAGAGTGGTTGAGGTGAAAACAGGAGCAGCTGATTGGTTCAAGTCAGAGTTCAAAGGGGACGTTTGTTAGTCTGATGGAGGACGGCGAGGCCTCCGTCCTGCTCTGTGACACTCTTTGATGTGAGACCTGCTGAGACCAAAACACAGCGGCGGCGGCAGCATCTGTCTGTCTGTGAAACAAAGTACTGTTACTCAAGTAATCAGAGTACTTTTGTGAACATCATGACTGAGGAACACGGTGCAGTCATGTGACACAACAAACAAATATTCTGATGTTTGCCAGCTAACTACTAGGTAGCATAGCATTCTAGGCCTAGCTTAGTTGGTGAAGTGACAGCTGAGTTTAGCTAGCTGAATGTTAGCATGCTAAATCAATACAAATACAAAACAAAACTTCTGTTAAGCAGCAACACTAAGCTAACGTGGCTAATGATTCAGCCACTAAGCAGTTAGCTTTAGCTGTATGCTAGCTCTGTGTTCATACGTCAAACAGGCTCATGAGCAGCAGGATGCTAACAGCTAGCAGAGTGTCTGTTTGTTTACACAGATCAGAGTGCCTGATGTTGCGTCTGAGTGTTAGCGCTGCTGTTCAGGCTCATCTGAGCATCCTCGGCCCCGGCTGCAGGTCGGCCGGCCTCCTGTTGGGCTCCTCTTTGATTGTCTCTGTTCAGAGCCTTTCATCTCTAATGGGCCTGTTTGCTGCTCTGTTATGGACACAAACACACCTCCCACTGCAGACCTCCCCCGCCTCCCCTCAGGAGACACATGTCCCAACAGAGCGAGACCTGCAGACACACAGAAACTCTTAATCAATATACTTATCAGAGAAAATGTGTGTGGGACTATTTTAAGCAGCGGATGAACACATTCTGAGCTCTAAAACAAACAAAATATCATTATAATCATTATTTCAAAAGATGAATGCAGAAATATTTTACATCTTTGTTTTATGTCTCATAAAATAGATTTTAATAACAGCTGTGGACTATTTTCAGCGGCGTATTAATCCTCATTTGGAGCTAATGTGAAGATTTAAAGAGACACGAGCCTGCTGACATTTAATCAATACAAAGTTTGATCAGAAGTTTAAAACAAATTGACTTTACTTGACTTTTTTTTTAAACGTCCCTTTAAAGGACAGTTACACTTAAAACAATCCAAATTAGAAATGTTTTTTTCTTCATGCTAAACTACTTTTAAAGAGTAAATTAAATGTGTGTTAACAATCAATAATGTTGAATATTAGTTTATGAGATAAATGTGTGCGGACTGCTCCTTTAAAGGAGGCCCGGAGCTGCAGCGTCTGTGCTGCTGAGTGGATTCCTGTATGCAGATCAAGGCGGTGATGACGCCTAATAATCATTGATCTCCATTGCCGGCAGTCTCCAGCAGTTGCCCGCCCCGTCTGTAACACGGTCCGTTAAGGCCTCTTCCCCGCTCCCATTGATCCCTATCAACCCCATCAAAGGCTCCCGGGGCTTTGATGGGGCCAGCGGGACTGGTCCCGGTGGACGAGCAGGCGCTGCGACTCCCCTCATCAAATGGAGGGACGGAGGGCAGACTGTGAAATTTAAATTCAACCCCCACCTCCACCTCCACCTCCACCTCCACCCTGCAGGCTGCAGATTCTACAGCCATGAAACATCTTTATTTAAAGAGTCAAACAGGAGCTGCAGGTCCTTCATGAAGACTTCTCTGCTTTGTTTGTTTCACTCTTTATGCTCAGACACACGACATGCTAACATGCTAACATGCTAGCTGTCAGAGATGTTTCTTCTTTCATCTGATTGGTCAGCCTGTGACTGGCTCAACCAATCAGCTGCAGAGTGATGGAGTTTTATTTTGAAAGCACCCAAATTTGTTACTTTTCAAATCAAAATTTAAAATTTAAACAGCACACTTTCGACAATTTCATAAATATGTTCACATTTTAGCGACGTTTGCTTCTTTAATTTCAACATTTAAAGTGATTGTTGATAAATGTGTGATTCTGTCCAACAATACGAGGAAAGGATTTTCTGAAAACAAACTAGTTTCAGCTTTGAACAGTAAATTTATTCTGTTTTTTGTTACATAAACTGTTTTCATGCAGCTTCATGTTTATATTTCAAACCTGGTGAAGATGATGAAGACGAGTGTGAGTGTGTGTGTGTGTGTGTGTGTGTGTGTGTGTGTGTGAGCAGGCAGAGGTGTGAGCGAGGACACGGCCTTTGATCTTTAACTGGTATTTAGAGGTTAATGAGGCTGTTAGCAAGAGGTGAAGGAAACGCCTGCGAGTTCACACTCTCACACACACACACGGGAAACTGTTATGTAAGACTATTTGAAATATTTTGGAAATGTTTGTTAGATTAATTTATTATAAATCAAATCAAATGTTCTCCTTTATTTTTCAGTCTAAAACTTAATCACAGCTACATTTTAATCTGAAACAAAGGTTTGATCCTCTTTATATATTTTTATGACAACACTTCTGGGAGCTCCCTGCAGCGCCCCCTAGTGTGTGTATGCCAGCATTTACATTAGAAACAAATTGAAATGTTTTTTCTTTTAGAATTATTTAGTAATAATAACATGTTTACTGTTGTAGGGATGCAGAAATTCACCATAAAAATGTGATTTTTAAAAAATATTTTGGATAATAGGATGGAAGTCTGCACCATCAGTGAGCCTGATGTCTGCTCAGGTTACAGCGTCTACATCCGGCAGATGAAGCCGCCATCAACAGGCTGACATGATACAAAGCTAGAGCACACAGGAAGAAGACAAAGAAACGGAAAAAGAAGAAGAAGAGGTGTGTGACCTGCATGAAACTAACTGTTCTTGAGGTCTCCGCTGCCTGCAGCTGTGAAGATGTTCAGATAAGACGTCGCTGAATGCAGGTCACCGTTACACACAGGTGTGTTTCAGCAGACGTAAACACATGAGCTGAACTTATCTGAGCATGTGATGCATTCACTGACAGACACACACAGGAAGGCCTTCACGACGCGCTGCCACCTGAAACAAACTTCAGGCGTTTCTCTCTGATGGAGGGATGTACTCCAGACCGAGGTGAGCAAATATCTCCTCCTCGGATGAAGCTCGCAGGTATCGACTCTGAAAGAAAAGACGAACTTCATGCAGCTGCTGGCAGATTTGTTTCTGTAAAAATGTTGATGTTTACCTGTGTGTTGTCGTACAGCGCGTGGCTGCTCAGAGACATGCTCCTCTCGTGTCCTGCCCACCGTCGCAGCTCTCTCTCAAACAGCTGCAGATAAAAAAACACATTTTACTCATCATGAGGTGAGACAGGAAGCCACCAAAGACCCTATAGAAACGGCGGGTCACACCTTGGATCCGGTCCAGCCGAGGAGAGCGAACGCGAACTGGCTGATGGGAGAGACGACCAGGTCGACTCTCACCGCTCTCCACCGTCTGTGCGGCTCTTTGGCTCCTCGCTGCTCCACGTCTGTCAGTTTAAAGATGGAGAAGCACCTCTCAAAGCGGTCCATGTTGGAGGCGGGGCGACCGGGACCGTCCTTTGACTCCAGGTACGAGTTCCTTGTAGTTTTCTGGTACAACAGGAAGCCCTGAAACATCGACAACAGATCAAATACAAATCATCAACACACACGGTGCATTCAAGGAACATCTTTTCTGACATGCTGAACTAAAAGTCACCTGTGATTCCAGCCAGGAGACGACTTTGGGCATGAGCCCGACCTCTCTGCCCTCCACTGGGTGTGTAATCAGGAAGTCCACGTCATGGCCCGTGAGCTTCCCTCTGGACAAAAGCTGCGTGTCAGTGGTCCTGAATGCATCATCAGATTCTCAGAGCGCATTTGTTTACCTCCTGAATCCTCCAATCAGAGTAACCTGAGCTCCTGGTAACACGGAGGCGACGGCTTTCTGCACGATGTCGCCGATAGCGTCGGCCTCAGTCCGACTGACCAGCTGGTTCAGGTCGTCATAGTGATCCAGACCTGGAAGCTATTTATTATTTTTTTGACAGTGTTTCAGATACGCTGCCTCAGTGAGAGCTCACACACCTGCTTGCTGTGCTCGGTTCAGACTCTGTCCGGACTCTCGCAGCTGGTGCAGGCTGTGTATCCCCTCTCTGATCCACCGGTCCGCTGTTTTTGCTCCAACTCCAAAAATTCCTGTCAGAACCTGAAAACAGCAGCAGAGCTCTGAGACGGCTGGAGCGTGTCGGGGTTCAGACAGGGTTCAGTGCTGCTGACGTACCTTCAGCGCCTTGTAGCGCTCAGACCGTTTGGTGCTTTCAACCTCACTCGACGCTCCGTTCTCCAAAATGTCCTGCGTGACCAGAAAGCATGATTTAGTTTGAGATGTTTGGTGGAGCAGCCGGACACGTTTTCATCACTGACTTTCATGACTCTGAGCGTGTGTTCTCCCAGACACGGCAGCCCTCTGAGCTGCGACATGCTGGTCACCGCTGATGGGAGCGCCTTCAACACGGCGGCGGCCCGTCGGAACGCCACGCCGCGTCCGTCCTCCTCGCTGAGCTCAGCGCTGTCAGCCAGCAGCGACAGAGCGTCCTGAGACAGAAACGTACAGTTTATACGTTTGTTTTCAGGTGATCAGTGCGGGTGTGAGGGTGGAGGCGTACGGTGAGGACGCCGTTATGATTGACCAGAGTGGTGCGTCTCTGACAGGCGTAGGCGGGGACGGAGAAGGAAGTGAGCTCAGCTTCGTTTATCTGCTGCTCCTGAGGGACACAACTTTGACTTAAACACAAAAACATGGATTCATAGAGCAGCTAAAAGTGAAATAACAGAATCCCCTGTGAGCACCTGAAGTTTATGTCGGTCCTGGATCTCCACAGGAAGGCCCGCCTTCATGCTCTCTGTGTACCAGCTGATGTCCAGGAGGTGAGCATCCGCCGCTCGGCCCTGAGAGTCCAGCCACGTCCTGACCTCATCAGCAGAGTTGTTCTCAGATATAACATGTGTGACACTTTCACTGAAAAAAACACAACAAAACGCCTCCTTTAAACAGTTCAGTGTGGTTTCGTGAGTCCAGGCTGTGCGTTTTATCTTTAATAGTCCCATTTAAATTGTACCTGAACGCGTCTTCCACCTGAAATCCGTTTTTTCGTCCGAGCTGTGAAAGAAAAGTTCTCCGACTGGCTCCCATTTTCCTCTCCAGCAGAAATAAAACCTGCTGAGGGAACTTTGTTGGCACTTTGTCTCCGGTGTTCCCGTTAACCGGACTGACGACTTTTCTTCTCTTTAGCGGCACCATAGTTCAGTCTGTGGTTACCATGGTTACTTATTAGTCTGTCAAACGTACATCACTAGTTTAGTTTTTAGCAACAAAATAAGCCAATCATCGTAAAGTCATAATTCTAAAACATAAAACATTTCGACACAGTTGAGTTAATATGTGTCACGTCTCTGTCTTCATTTTCTGAAGCACGTTGTGGAAGAGAAAACCCACAAAGAGCCACAAACATCTGCAAAACTACACAACCGGAAACAGCTGCGTGCCGCCGCGCCGGCGCAGTCCACCACCAAAACAGTTCCGACTGGAAACAGTGACAGCGAGGAAGAAAAACAGACCGGAACGGAACAAAAATATATGAATTATTACTTAAATCTTTTTGAGCAATACCAGTTTTAGAAACTGCAACAGTATGCTGATAAATAACCAAACACGCAATAAAATCACTAAAACATTTAAATTTACAAAAGAAATGTAAAAGAAAAGATACTTTTGTTAGATAAATGTGTTTTTTATGGATCTCTGGCTGACATTTGAACACTTTTTTACAAAGTCTCTCCACCTGGTTGCTAAACCATGACAGGAAGCAGATAATCATGTAATCATGTAAACATATCAGCACTGCAGCGCTGCCCTGATAGATACACAGGAAGTCCTCATAGATTTGACTGATTAGATCTTTTTTTTTTTATCTTAACAATCTTTTCTTCATGCATGAAAAAACAGGAAACACAGGTATATGTTACAAAACCACGCATGTTAACTTAAAGTAACATCTATGACTCTAATGTATTTAATATATATTCTGTTACAAAGTACAAAAATAGTGCAAAATAAATCATTTTTATTTTGCGGGTCATCAGGTGTTGGACTCCTGCTGCTGTACACGGTGTCCTCTGTCCTCGCCCCGCCCCCTCAGCCTGGTCATGTGATCACAGACTTTTCAGCTTCACTTCCTCAAACTTTGAAGCTGCTCCGTCCAGTCTGCACGCGCTCCCCTTCAATCACGCGTCCTCCCGCGAAACAGGAAACCGAACCGGACTTTACACGAACAGCAGGCCCGGATCTCCGCTGCACCTTATGGCAGATCTGAGGAGCGGATCCGGATCCGGGACAGGCCGGCTGAGGGAAGCCGTCACGCTCCTCCTGGTGCTCACCTGCTGCGTCAGGTGGGCGGACAGCGTCAAAGCCAGCAACATCGTCCTCATCCTGACGGACGACCAGGACGTTCAGCTCGGGGGACTGGTGAGTGGATCCTGATCGATCAGCTGTATCGATCCACCAGAGTTTGTGACAGTGATTCACCTTTAAAGTGTTTTTATGGAGAAGTTTGAAATCTGACACTCAGACACCATCAGTGATTTAAATCACACATAATCAATATTGTTTTTCATTTAAAATGGATTTAAAATGAATTGGGCGGCAGTAGTTCAGTCCACAGGGCATTGGACTTTGAAGCAGAGGGTCGCTGGTTCGAGTCCAGCCTTGGACACATGGAGGTGGTCTGGTAGCTGGAGAGGTGCCAGTTCACCTCCTGAGAGACTGCCGAGGTGCTCTTGAGCAAGGCACTGAACCCCCAGCTGCTCGGGGCACTGGCTGCTTGCACTGCCCCCCCCCCCCCTCCTCTGGTGTGGTATGTGTATGCATGATAAAAGTATAGAAGTGACTTAAATCTAAGGGATCAGTAAAGTATATAAAAATTAAAAAAACAATTAAACTGGACTCAGCGGTGATTATTTACAGAAATGCCTTTAAAAAAAGTTGTTAATAGGCTCCGTGTCATGTGACCGAATCCCTTCAAACATGAAACAACAAGAGACAAAAAAACATTTAAATTCTGCTTTTATTCAATAATAATGAAAATCTTCAGTCTGGTGGTCATGTGACTCCTGCAGACATAAGCTGAATTATTATTATTGCTGTGTGTAAAACACACCTGTGTGTGTGTGTTTTCTCTGCAGACGCCTATGAAGAAAACAAAAGGTCTAATAGGAGAAGCAGGAGCGACGTTTGTGAACGCTGTGAGTTGTCTCTGCAGCACCTCATGATCACACACACACTGACACACTGATCCTGTCATGCTTCTCTTTCATCATTCTTGCCCCTCTTTCTGTTTTTTTTTTTTTTTTGTCGTCTTCCTCTTCTCACTTCCTCCTCTGAAGTTTACAGTCACGCCGCTCTGCTGCCCGAGCAGGAGCAGCATTCTGACGGGCAGGTACCCCCACAACCACCAGGTCCGGAACAACTCCGTGTCGGGGAACTGCTCCAGCCCGGTGTGGCAGAGAGGCCCCGAGGCCGAGGCCCTCCCCATCTACCTCAGCAAGCAGAAGTATCAGACGTTCTTCGCCGGGAAGTATCTGAACCAGGTCTGAACACAGCACAGCAGCACAGGGCTGGACCGTTAGCTCAGACCAATGCTAGCAATGCTAACATGGATATGCTGGCTAAATGTCAACATGGCCGCCATATTGGATCAGTGAAAATATGTGTGAGATCACAGAAGATGAAACTTTTAGGCTTCAAGCTAAAAGCTCGTGTTGACCCACAGACGGTTCGGACCAATCAGAGTCGACTGTTGGTTCATAATGCTAACTGCTACTAGTTAGCTTCCCTAGCTTAAAAAGCTGTTCTGTACAGAACCCATGTTGTGAGAAGTTTACCTGGACAAGTGACCAGTTTGTTGACAGAAAACATTCATTCTGTTACATTAGCCAATGTTAGCTTAGTACGCTAAACACGAGCTTGTTTAGGCCAAGCGGCAACATCCGGGTCTCAGACTTGAAGCCCATGTTGAAGTGCTAAAACATGTAATTCACCCCGCAGCCTCTAGGGGCTCCAAAAGCGAGTCATTTCCCATAGACTCCCATGTT
>JAVQJX010220227.1:0-14131 GCA_036025115.1 Ambassis agassizii | reverse complement strand
CTGTGTGTGTGTGTATCTGTGTGTGTCTGTGTGTGTGTGTCTGTGTGTTTGTGTGTGTCTGTGTGTGTGTGTTTGTGTGTGTGTGTGTGTGTGTGTCTGTGTGTGTGTCTGTGTGTGTGTCTCTGTGTGTGTGTGTGTGTGTGTGTGTGTGTGTCTGTGTGTGTCTGTGTGTGTGTGTGTGTGTGTCTGTGTGTCTGTGTGTGTGTGTGTGTGTGTGTGTGTGTGTGTCTCTGTGTGTGTGTGTGTGTGTGTGTGTGTGCAGCCTCGCTCAGTCCGAGCAGGTTTACAGGAAGGTTTTTCCGGCTGGTCGCGCTCGCACACTCAGCCTGTCACATATGCAAACAAAGACACGCTGCTTATTTTTGTCTGATCAGCAGAGCAGGAAGGACACGGCAACACACACACACACACAAAGACCCTGAGCCAGCAGGGGGCGTCACAGACACACACACACACACACACACACACACACACACACACACACACACACACACACCGGTCACTACAGCAGCTTTATTTTAACAACGTGTGAACAATAACAAAAAGATCTGAAGGAAATGTGTGTATGTACAGAGTGAGACACGTGTAAACAACAGCAGGACACCGCGGGTCACATGACAGGACAGAGACCCCGCCCCCTTCATCATCACAACACACGAAGAAAAACAAAAAGTGCTTCTGTTGTCAGTGGACAGACAGACCAACACACACCGCGCGCCACACTGCTCATCAATGTCTGTGGCCTAATCAATCATCAATACAGTGACCTGCAGAGGAGGGGCTGCCGTCTCCTGTGGACACTCACAGTAAGACGTTTTCCATTAAGACTGATTAATGTGAGGCAAACTGTGTAAGTCATGATGGCTCATGTAAACATCTACAGCCTGATGATCAATAAAATAAGACATGCAGCGGATTGGAGGCTTCATAGTGCAATAGAACTGCTGTGTCTCTCATTTACAGTATGTACAAACTGTCCACAGTAAGACTGACCGTGAGACGACCTGCGCCGCGCTGCCACGGGAGGCGGCAGGCGGCAGGCGTGTGATTGGCTGCTATCAATCCATACTTATGGGGAACAGTCACCACCGCACAGATGTCAGGCTCAGCCTCAAAACCTGGACGGACCTCCTCCATCTTCAAACACGGCCACCAGAGGGCAGTGAAGAACAGGGCGATGTGGATGGCACTGATAACTGCCATTCAGTGGGCTGATAACGGGCTGTTTGGACAGACCTGGTCCACTGTGACGGTGCGGTCCAGCACATGGACCGGTCTCTGTGTGAGGCTGCTGACAGACAGCCGTTATACGATGGACTCTCTCAGGGCGAGGAGATGTCGGCCGGGGGCAGAATGCAGTACGACCTCGTTGGTGACCTCGACGGGCACCACCATGCGGTGCGGCTCGGGCGGATGTGGGCGTGTCGCCGTTTGTTCCACCATCTGCTCTGTGTACAGGACTCCCAGTCTGCGCGCCAGCAGCCCCTCCTTCTCAGGCGGCTCGCTGTCTGCATCCTTCCTCTCCGTCCTCTTGGAGCGCTGCAGGAAGGCGGCGTGGCGGACGCAGCGCCTCAGCAGGTGGCGGCGGTACGCCCTCTGGATCACCACGGCGGCGCCCTGCTCCTCTTTGTGGCGCATGGTGGTGGTGACGGGGGCGAAGGACTCTTTGGAGGGGTTGCTCAGGAAGAACTTGGCCTCGATGCTCTCACGCATCGCCGCCATCTCCAGGGTGTCTCCCAGGACCATCTGAGTGACGGCCAGCAGGACGTCCACGTAGTGGATCCTGTCCCCGATGACCAGCGGCAGGTTCATCTCTATCAGGCGCATGCGGTTGGGCTTCGCCACCCTCAGCGGCTCCTGCAGGGTGTCACAGAAGTCAGACAGCTGGCTGTACTCGATGAACATGGTTCCATCCGCATCGAACTTCTCCCACGTCTCGTTGAACATCTCGAAGTCGTCCTCGCAGAGCGGGTCGCCGCTCTCCTCCTGCGCCACGTTGAAGTTCTCCAGGATGATGGCGATGTACATGTTGACCACCACCAGGAAGGAGATGATGATGTAGCTGCAGAAGAACACCATGCCCATGCCGGGGCTGCCGCAGTTCCCCTTCACGTCTGTGCCTGGATTCTCGAAGTCCGGGTCGCAGTCCGGAGCCTCGCGGTTCAGCATGGGGAGCAGGAGGCCGTCCCAGCCCGCCGACGTGGTGATCTCAAACAGGCAGATGATGCTGCCGCCGAACGTCTCAAAGTTAAAGATGTCGTCGACCCCAGCCTCCTTTTTCACGTAGGCGAAGTTTGACATGCCAAATATGGAGAAGATGAACATGATGAGGAAGAGCAGGAGGCCGATGTTGAAGAGGGCAGGAAGTGACATCATGAGGGCAAAGAGAAGCGTCCGGATGCCTTTAGCCCCTTTGATGAGCCGCAGGATCCTGCCGATCCGGGCCAGTCTGATCACTCTGAACAGAGTCGGTGACACAAAGTACTTCTCGATCAGGTCGGACAGCATGGTGCCTGCAGGAAGAGGAGGAGAGCTTCACAATAAAAGAGTGAGAGGAGGCTTTTACTGTGAAAGTGTCTGACACCCACCTGCTATGGAGAGGATGACCACGATGAAGTCAAATATGTTCCAGCCGTTGGTGAAGAAGTAATGTCGCAGAGCAAACAGCTTGAGCACGCACTCCCCGGTGAAGACCACGATGAAGGCCACGTTGACCTTAAACAGGAAGTCCTCCTTCTCTGGACTCTGGTCGTCCGTTTCAACCATCATGGTCACCATGTTGAGGCAGATGAGCACCATGATGAAGATGTCAAAGAACTGCTGACTGATGAAGTCAAACACCATGCCCTGGACGAGGTTCTGCAGGTCAGAGGGCGACAGAGAGGGGGGGGGGGTCAGAGGTCACATCAGGAGACTCATCAGCGTTACTGTGCATGGCGGCGTACCGTCGGACGGGGAATCGGCTTCTGAGGCTTCTTGGAGCCGAGTTTCTTCATGGCCTCGTAGTATTTTTTCTGTTCATCAGTCATAAAGATGTCTTTGTCTCCAAAGTGCAGACACAACACAGAAATAACACAACTGTCACACAACCATCAGAGCACTGACAGGAGACAGCAGGACCGGAGGACAGGAAACAGCTGGTTTCATCAAACAGACAGATACTTATCTTCTTCTTCTGCTGGTTGAAGTTGTCGATGATGACACCGATGAAGAGGTTGAGGGTGAAGAAGGAGCCAAAGATGATGAAGATGACAAAGTAAATGTACATGTAGAGGTTGATCTCGTAGGAGGGCTGCTCCTCCACCTGCACACAGACACACACAGGTGAGCGCCGTGCCGGCCGCTCGCTCTGCTCACACTGCAGCTCCTCACCTCTCTGGAGTCCACAGCGGCGTACATGATGTCCATCCAGCCTTTAAACGTTGCCTGTAAGTCAAACAGAACACACTGTGAAACACCTGAACACCACACAGGACGTTTCTGCCCGCACGGCCCCGCTCCGCTCACCACTTGCAGCAGCGACAGGTAGCCCGTCCCCACGTTGTCGTAGTTGACCTTGACGTTGACCCAGCGGGCCTCCTGCGTGGCCTCTCTGAGGGCCATGCAGTCACTGTGGTTGTTGACCACGGACAGGGGGAAGAGCTCCTCTGTGGTGGTGTTGATGCAGCGGTAGAACTTCCCGGCGAACAAATTAACTCCCATGATGCTGAAGATGAGCCAGAAAATCAGACAGACCAGCAGCACGTTGAAGATGGAGGGAATCGCTCCAACCAGAGCGTTCACCACCACCTGTCCACAAGAGAGGAGGCGTTAGAGGCACACAGTCCCCGCCTGCTGGCCGTAAGAGAAGCGAGCGAGCCGCCGGCTTACCTCCATCAGCTCCACCTCTGCAGCCGCGCCGAGAGCATGCAACAAACGCACAGCAACAGGAATCCAGTCACATCAGAAACATCGGCGCAGACATGCTGCAGACACGAGCGCCAACACTCACCCTCATCCCCTCGAATCTGGACAGAGCTCGCAGAGGCCGCAGCGCTCGGAGCGTTCGCAGGGATTTGATGGGTCCGAGGTCAGAGTAGCCCAGCCAGTTAGCGGTCAGGCTGATCAGAGAGACCTGCAGAAAGAAAACACTTCCTGTTCAAGTGTTACCACAGGCTGTCGTCAGCGACACCGTCAGAGCGGCGCCGGAAACACGGCGCCTAAACTCACATCCACGATGAAGAAGTCCAGCCAGCACCAGGCGTTGGTGAAGTACGTCTTGAAGCCGTACGCCACCCACTTCAGGAGCATCTCCACCACAAAGATGTAGCTGAAAACCTTGTCAGCGTACTCCAGAATGATCTTGATGGTTCGGCGTCTGTCGATGTAAATGTCCTCAAAGGCCTGTCAGAGGGAGACATCAGAACCGAGGACACGCGTCCTGACAGCATCACTCATCAGGACTCACCAGAGCGCCGCTGCTCAGCAGGATCATGAAGATGATGAAGGTCTCAAACCAGTCGTGCTCCACGATGGTGAAACACGTCTTTCGCAGGTTCCACCATTTCTTTCCTCTGTCCTGCGTCACGTCCACAGTGAGCCACGGCCAGCGCCGCACGCAGGCTGAGGACGGAGGGCGCCATCACAATCAGTTAATAATCAATCAGATCAAAACATTCACAAAACATTTGATGTGCAGTGTTCATCTATGACCACAGGGGGCGCCAAACACATGGATGTACCTGGACCTGTGGATCCGCTCACCTGCTCAGGACGGACTTCCTGCTCTCAGCCAGACTTCATGTACACACAAACTACAAAAGTCTCCTTCATACCGTCAGTGAAGCAGGCCTCTGGCTCCACAGGGTCCGGCTCCTCCTCCTCTTCCTCCTCCTCCGGTTCGGGCTCAGGCGGCTGGTAGTCCGCTGTGCTGCACACCGAGGAGTCCTGGTCATCCCGAACACCCATCAGCTGGACGAGGAACAGGACAACAGTCACAACAGCGCCACAGAAACACGGCAACGCGGCAGGTCTGCAGCGGTACTCACTCTGACGTCGTTCTCACAGCGTCTCTCTCTGGGGCGTTCCTGAAATGAAGAAGAGCAAATTTGTTAATTTATAAAAATGTAAACAAAATTGATTGTGATAAAATGAGCAGGCGGAGCGAGGAGGCGTTTGATCACATGAGCAGAAGGCGTTCAGAGCCGATCAATGATCAAACGTCACATCTTACTGTGAGCTGCTGCTCAATTTTCTCATCAGAAATCTCAGAGTCAGCCTCCTCTTCCTCATCTTCCTCATCATTGCTGAGGTTTTCAAAGTCCGACTCCCCCTCTGCGATGGGCACGCTGAGGCTGAACTCTCCGTCCACAATAAACCCGGACGGCGGCTGCTCTGCTGTGCAGTCTGCTACCCCGTCCGCCATTTTGAGAGTCTGACTGGAGTCCAGGTGGTTCATTTCCACTGCGTCTGTTTTGGGCTCGTCCAACGTCTCTTTGGGTTTTCTGCCCAGAAGCTGCAGGAGCGTCTGAACGATGAAGGCCTTCAGCCAGTCGATGCCGCGCGTGATCCTGCCGATGGCGATCTGGAGGTTGTTCATCTCGCCGTCCTCGTCTCCCGCTGAGAGGTTGTCCCCGCTGAAGGAGCTGAGCAGCAAGGCCAGGAAGAGGTTCAGGACCTGGAGCAGACAGACGTCACCAACAACAGAAACTTTATGATGCAGCTGCAGAGCCAACACAGACACGGTGTCAGCAGGATCCGGGCTGATGGAACATGAACCCTTTCTGGCACCAAAATCAAATAAAAATGTGCCAAAGTCCTGACGAGCTTACATACACATCAGGTATCAGATCGGAGCTTCAACAAACACTCTGGTCGGCCTCCTCCTCCTCCTCCTCCTCCTCCTCACGCAGCTATCTTTAGTTTCTTAAACCTGTTAGTCAATTTCTGGGTTCTGGTTTCCCAGGTTTAGCAGGAGATCAGGGTTACATGGAGCCGGGCGCCGCCTGGTCTCTCCCAGTCAACAAAAAAAAAACAGTTAAGGCTGATCTTTACGAGAAAACGTCTCATAAAAGCTGTTAGTAACTCCTCCATGTTCACCACAGGGGGGCGCCGGCTAACGCCAGCTGTACCTCTGAAAACAAACTCATCTACACAAGTACCTGTTAGCTTAGCCTAGCTTAGCACACACAAAGGCGTTGTGAGATTAGATAAAGAACTCAGGAGAAGAGATGATGAAGAGTCCATCATCAGGTGAGCCTCCTCTCAATCACACTGATCTGATCACAGCTGCTCAGCTGTCTGTTCACTCAGAGCCGGATCTGAGCTCACACTCGAGGTCAGAGCCGCCGTTTGGAGGCTGCAGTCATTGATTTAAATAGAACACCTCTGTGTGTGTGTGTGTGTGTGTGTGTGTGTGTGTGTGTGTGTGTGTGTGTGTGTGTGTGCTGAGGACACTCAGCACCCCACAATGAGCCCCTATAATCCTAATAATAACCACACAGGAAGCAGCTCTGGCTCTGCTCGTTAAATCTGACGCTGATGATGTCACACGGCGGTCCATGTGTACGGCACTCACCACCAGGTTTCCGATGACCATGACCATCATGAAGACGATGAGGCACATGGAGGCTCCGGCCACCTCCATGCAGTCCCACATGGTCTCGATCCACTCGCCGCACAGGATGCGGAACACGATGAGGAAGGAGTGGAAGAAGTCGTTCATGTGCCACCGCGGCAGCTCGCACTCCGAGGAGATCTTACACACGCAGTCCTTGTAGTTCTTCCCGAACAGCTGCATGCCCACCACGGCGAAGATGAAGACGATGATGGCCAGCACCAGCGTCAGGTTCCCCAAAGCGCCCACCGAGTTACCGATGATCTTGATCAGCATGTTGAGCGTGGGCCAGGACTTGGCCAGTTTGAAGACACGCAGCTGGACAGAGACCGGGTGGGGGGGTGAGAAAGCAGACTGTGCTGCACGGATCATACATGCTGTCAGCGTGTCTCACCAGACGGAAGGACCGCAGGACGGACAGACCCTGGACGTTGGCCAGCCCCAGCTCCACCAGGCTGAGCGTGACGATGATGCTGTCGAAGATGTTCCAGCCCACCTGAAAGTAGTAGTACGGATCCATGGCGATGAGCTTGAAGAACATCTCCGCAGTGAAGATCCCGGTGAAGACCTGCGAGGGACATTCACTGTCAAAGCTGCAGCAGACGGAGACTGTGTGACGTGAACACAGGTCCTCACCAGGTTCCCCACAGACAGCATGTAGTCAAACTCGGGCGTCATGGGGTAGTGCTCCATGGCCATGAACAGCGTGTTGAGCACGATGCAGATGGTGATCGCCAGGTCCACAAACGGGTCCATCACCACAAAGTGCACCCACTTCTTAAAGGTCACCCAGGGGGCACAGCAGTCCCACTTCAGGAAGGTGTCTGCAAACCGGTACCAGGCGGGGGGGCAGGGCCTCTGAGCGTCCTCCAGCTCTGAGACACACACAGACACATTCATTACAGAGACCACCACAGTCTGAAGGACCTGGACCTGAGGAGGTCTGTGACAGGCCCACAGTGTGAAGGCCGCGTCAGGCTGCCGGCAGGCTGAAATAGCGTTAGCTTAACGAGGCCGTGACACTGCATGCTGACGGGGATCTGTGCTGCACACATCCTCAGGACAATGCTACTGTTCTGGCCCCTCTGCCTGATAATCTGGGCTCACATTAGAGCCCCGTGTGCGGCCGGCTGCCTGTCTGGTGTAACTGTACCTTCCATGGCAGCAGCAGTGAGCACGGTCAGAGCGCTGGCGGAGCGCTGCGTCAGGCCCGCCTCCTCCACCTGCAGCCTGCTGTGCACGGAGCCGCAGGACTTCTCTCTGAGCTCGTAGTCCACCGCAGACTGTCACACACAGGCACAACATTAACATCAAACCTTCCATGTAATCCAGATGACTGATGACGGGGTCTGACCTCTTCCATGGTGGGCGCTCTGATCATCAGGTGGGGGACGATCCTCCCGTTGCAGTCCTTCACAGCGTCCTCATGATCCAGGCTGCGCTCGTCGTCCGCCACCTCAGGCGCAGTGTGATCACTCAGAGACTTCTTACTGGTCAGAGTGGCTCGGCTGCCCAGAGCCTGCCGGTGAAAAACCATCAGTGAGGTGTAACCTTAAGAATCAGGGTCACTTTGACGGGTTTCAGACCTGCTCCTGGTTCCTGAGCTGCTCCAGCAGCCGCTGGAACTCCTCCTCCTTCTCAATGGCCTCCTTTTGGGTCGCCTGGTTCTGCTCGTCGTACGCCATGGCCACCACCGCCAAGATGAGGTTGATGAGGTAGAAGGAGCCCAGAAAGATGATCACCACAAAGAACAGCATGTAGGTCTTCCCAGCCGCCCGCAGGATCTGTGTGAGGAGCAAAGAAGAAGCTGCGAGAACTAAGGACAGGCTCCTGACCTGCACAATGACCAGAGACTAATGAAAGCAGCTCCAACCAGCTGGAAGAGGTTCTCCCAGTAGTCCTGGGTCATGAGTCTGAAGAGGGCGAGGAAGGCCCAGCCGAAGGAGTCAAAGCTGGTGTAGCCAAAGTTGGGGTTCCTCCCGGCCTTCATGCAGGTGTAGCCCTCTGGGCACTTCCTGTCAGCAGGGAAGAAGAGTCAGCTGACCTTGAACACACCTGACCTCACCTGAGAGCTCACGTACCCGGCGTCCGAGCTGTTCCCACACACCAGAGCGTCCAGGCTGCCCTCTAAGTAATAATGGTTGTCTGTGAACAGAGCAGAGCGTTAAACGTCGTCCCGTGAGGACGCGGCAGGACGGCACCTACACACCTGGGTTTTCAATGTACTCGCGGAAGTTGAAGGAGCTGTTGGAATACGTTGTGTTTGCGTAGTCGGCGGCCGCGGTGACGTTGAATGGCGTCGTGTCGTTAAGCGCGGTGTCATTCATCAGAACGGGCCACCGCACGCATTTCTGACGCAGGTTCCCCATGAAGAGCTGGAGACCCACCAGGGCGAAGACGGCGAGGGCGAAGACCGTCAGGATCATCACGTCCCCCATTTTCTTCACCGACTGGATCAAAGCGCCCACGATGGTCTTCAGACCTGATGGAGGAGAGGTCACATGACATCATCAGCATGTTTAAAGGCTCCAATCATCATGCACAGTGACACCTGTGGCTGTTTGGTGAACTGCAGAGTTTGTTTGGATGACTAAAGCTTTAATGACAAGCACACACAAAGATTTAGTACCCGGAATCACTGTGATGGTTTTAAGGGCTCGGAGGACACGGAACGTCCTGAGGGCGGACACGTTGCCGAGGTCGACGAACTCGGTGACGTACCTGCAGACAGACGTGACTCATCAGCGCAGAAAAGACCAACAAACACAAAGACTGTGCCGTGTGTGTGCGACTCACGCCATGCTGATCACCATGAAATCCAGCCAGTTCCATGGATCTCTGAGGAATGTGAAAGACCCGACACAGAAACCTCGAGACAGCACTTTGACCGTGGCCTCGAAGGTGTAAATGCCCGTGAAGGCGTACCTGCAGGGACACGGCGGGTCAGAGCGAGCCGCTCAAAGCACCGTAACACAGCAGGAAGGACGCGTACTCACTCCACGGTCTTACTCCACGCCGGCGGGTTGCTCATGGTCATGAAGACACAGTTGGACAGGATGGTGACCATGATGAACATGCTGAATAACGAATGGATGAGGATCCTGATGGCCCCTCTCCGGAGCCGGCTGAAGGGGCTCAGGACGTAGCAGGCCGGCTCGGCGTTGAACCTGTAGATGGTGTTTCCTTTGCTGATCACGACGAACGTCTGAAACACACACAGGGCGTCTCTGACAACATGCAACACAACGACACCTCAGACAGTTGTGCACACTGACTTTTTGTGTTTTGTAGAAGGGGTCCAGGTCCTCCAGAGGCGTGTTCAGCAGCTCCGGAGGGGGGTCTCCGTAGATCATAGGCAGGCTCTTCCCCGCCTCCAGGTCAGCGTTGGGGCCCACCGGCTCCTCCTCCTTGTGACCTTCTACTTCTGCGGCCTTCTTCCTTTCCTCTGCCAGCCTGTCAATCTCCACCAGCGACTCCTGGGTGAAAGGGCGGAACGCATCGGGGGGAGGGAGCAGGGGCGCCATCTTTGCATCGCGAAGGGATACCACCACGCCGGGGTTTCCCTGGAAGGAGCTGGAGGAGGGACGAGACAGCATCCAGAATTTAATCTGAGAATTCACACTTTAATCTGAATGTTTGGAGTTTAGTCTGAAAATCTGGACTTTGATCCAAAAGTTCAGACTCTCAGAGAAGCCCGAGACTTCATTTTTACCTCTTTAAATCTCAAACCTGAAAGTCTAAGTCCTGCTGAGCTGAACACTGGAGTCCAAACCCTCCACCCCCCTTCCTGTCTCTGGCCTCCTCGTGTCCCGGTAACAGACAGAGAGCTCGGACTTTCCCACCGTTCTAAAGACACTGTGACATTACTTGTGTACATCAGATTACTTATTAGCTTAGCAGGCACTGCGTGTCGGTCCAAGACGGGTTGGTTACATCCTTTGATATGTTTACCGAGCAGCACTTTTGTCTGGGCCGGCTAAAGTTAGACAGGCCTGCTCTTTGTGCAGGATCCACTCAGCAGCTTGAAGTTTTATTTGTCTTCAGATCATTTTATAGTTTTATCACAGAATGGAGAAAATCTGTGTCTGCAAAGATTTAAAGAAAACAACAAAAACCCACATATGCTGCAAATTCTGTCATTTTGAAATAAACAGAAACTTTGACGTGTCTAAAAAAATGAACCATGCCAGACGTGATTCAGCAGCCTGAGATCGAGGAGTCGTCCTGAGAATCAGCAGATTGATGCGCCCTGATAGCAGCTGATCAGCCATTAAACGCCGCACACATGCCAGGAGGCGCACACGCTCGCACAGATACGATGGCTGCCCAGCTGCTTCAGGCAATCAAGACGGAGCGTCGTGTTACAGAAGGCCGATGACTCTGCTCATTCCTTCCTGGCTGAGTCTTCGCTCTGCGCCTCACATCCCTCCGATAAACAGGACAGCACGCCAGCTGCCTCCTCTCTGTGCTACACGGGGCCTCAAACACACTGAGCTTCCGCCTCTCAGCCCCCCCCCCCAACACGACACTGGATCCCTCCTTCATACAGCCATGTGAACCCGCTCACTGCTCCAAATCGCAGCTCTGAGACAATACCTGAACACAGACAGCAGCCGATCAGCACATCAGTGTCCACCAGGGCAGACCTACACCTCCTACACACTGCCAACCGGCCCTCATCCTCCCATCCGGGGCCCCGCTGCTCTCCGCCACGAGCCAGCCTTAAAATACATCCTGACAGTGGTTGTGTTTCTGTGCGAACATTTCCTGATTGCATTACATCACAGCAGCTCCTGCTGAGGCCCTCAAAGGTCCTTTTTTAAAAGAGCGCAGCCTGCCAAAGTCCAAACTGTCCTGCAGGGCTGCTGTCCCACCGCAGGCTGGTGTCTGTGCATTAAACACAAGAGCAGTGCTGAGCGAGTCTCTGAGAGTTCAGGACGGCTCACCGTGAGCTACGAGCCACCAAATAATGAGAGCAGGACGTCACAATAAGAGTCCTGTTCAGTGAGGAGGCCCTCACGTCCTGCTGCTGTTCATGCGCTCACTGTGTCTGTGTGTGTTTGCAGTGTGTTTGCAGTGTGTGCTGTCCTGATGTAAAGAGGACGGTTCCTCTGCTGAGCAGGGACAGGTCTCTGTGGTCTGAAGTGGACGGTCAGAGGACAGGTGATTCCAGTCACACTGTCAGGAAGAGGGACGCTGGGTTTCAGAAGCCTCCCGACAGTAATATATATATCAGCTTGCATGTCAGTGTGTGCCATATGACCTGTGACATTCCAGCAGAGGAGATGGAGCGGCTAATGTGGACACCGCTCCGTTACTCTAGCCGGCAGCGGAATGCGAATGCCAATATTCACCTCCGGAAACAAGCCCAGCTCGCTGCTGGCTTTTGTCACAGGGCAGCACGAGTTCAGGCAGAGACCCTCAGAGACGGCCTCAGACCCACACACTCCCTCAGCGAGGAGCCGAGGATGCTGGGAGTTAGAGGCAGACGCCCGGGGAATGTGGTGAGGTTGTAAACGGGCACTTTGCAGAGCAAACAAGAGCTTTTATCCACTGGTCCTTTGACGGCGGCCGTGCTGCCGCCGGGGTCAGATCGCAGCCCTCCTCCATCACCCTGTCACCCACATTACAGCCACACAATCACATCAGGGTCAGGCCTGTGCAGACTGACGGCTCCATCAGCTGCTGAGAGCACAGCTGCTGTCGCTGCGAGCCGTGAGGACTCTGCTGCAGAAATCCTGACTTCATCAGGGACACATTCCTAAAGTCCAGCTCAGATCCCTCAGAGGCCACGCAGGCCGTCACAGGAAGGGAGGGGCCTCTCACCATCTGCCCTCATGTTGGGCAGCATCACTGCGACAAACAGCCAGCTGCGTCTCATCAGCAGGCGCTGTGTTCCTGCCTCAGTGAGGTCTGATCAAACTGTCAAACCTAAAGTTCAGCCTGCAGTTTGTCTGCTGTAAACTGCAACCAAACGAAGGTGGTCAGGACAAAAGGCCTCAGCAGAACCAGGCTGGACTACATGTGCTTTGGTTTTGTTTTCAATACTGTCAGTAGGACTCAGTCCTCGTAGGTGGACATGGAAGCAGTCCTTTGGTGGGATTAAAGGACCCAAACATGCATGGTGTTAGGATCTGAGACACAGCTGCTCTGGATGAGTCTGTGGACAGCCGGCGGACTAAAGCCGCGTCTCAGACGGACCCATTTGGCCTTTAGACTCACAGAAACCTGAGCAGAGAATATTCCATCCAGCCTGCAGGGACCTGTTATCATGTCCTCACAGGACGTCCACAAAGTCCATCGACAAGTGAGACGTTTTACTGAAGTTTTCCTCTCTGTGACCTGGCTTCACCTCCTGAACGCTCCGGAAAACTGCGAGGCCGCGCCAAGAAACTCAAAACCGACACCGTGTGCGTCCAAGAACATGTGATGCAGGACACACAGACAGAGTCCTGCTGAGGAAGACAACAGGAGGAAGAACAGATAAATAAAGCCACACCACGCTCTGTGTGCACAGCGTGGGGCAGGACGGTGTCCCAGAGGCTCAGTGTCCACTCTGCCCACAGGTGTCTGCGGGGGACACTTTCACCTGTCGGGATGCTCATGCGCAGTCTGCCCCCTCTCATTCTGCGCGTGCACGCACCTGCACAACACAAACACGCTCAGACAGAAACACGCGGCTCCAAATGTGACCAAAGCTCACTTACATGTTTATTAATGGAACAAAGGCGCGCGTTCCCTCAAACACAAACTTTACCTTCATTTAACGAGCACAGACCTGCGCGTTACCGCGAGCACGAGAGGAAGAGGAGGAGGAGGAGGAGGAGGAAGAGGAGGGAGAGGCCTTCACACGGCTCTGACTCACAGAGCTCCAAACTAACGCAAATAACTCCGCAAACTGCCGACGTGCAGCAAACCTTGCAGCCTCGTGCATCCGGACAGGCCGAGCGGCGGCGGCTCACCTCGGACTTCACGCAGAACTTCCACTGAGTCCAGCACGCGCTGAAATCCGTCAAGTCTCCGGTGCAGGCTCGCGCTGAGGACGCAGCAGCGCGGGGCCGCACGCGCACAGCTGTTACTGACGCAGAGCGGAGTCCCGCAGTGAAACCGGAGCCGCAGCTGCAGGTAGAAGCAGAGAGACGTTTGACACCGAGCAGCTTCACGCACAGCTGGAGGAACAGAGCTGCTGCTGCTGCTGCGGGGGACAGAGAGAGACAGAGACACACAGACAGAGACACAGAGACAGACAGAGAGACAGAGACACACAGAGAGACAGAGACACACAGAGAGACAGACAGACAGAGACACACACAGACAGAGACACAGACAGAGACACAGAGACAGACACACACACACACACACACAGAGACAGACACAGACAGAGACACAGAGACAGACAGAGAGACAGAGACACACAGAGAGACAGAGACAGAGACACACAGAGACAGAGACACAGAGACAGACAGAGAGACAGAGACACACAGAGAGACAGAGACAGAGACACACAGAGAGACAGACAGACAGAGACACACACAG
>JAVQJX010220213.1:0-14776 GCA_036025115.1 Ambassis agassizii | reverse complement strand
CTTAAAGTAAACCAAAAACAATTTTAAACCCACCCCAAAGGTTCCACCCCCCCCCCCCCCCCCCCCGGTCTAGCTGAACTAATCCTCTCCGGCCTCCTCTCATGTTCCACATCCTGTGAGTCGCTGAGGTAGAAACATGGCTCCTCCCTCAGGAGGTATCCCACGGTGGCCCACTCCAACCCGTCCCTGTCCACGGGGGGTGGGGCAGGGTGAGTCGGGGAGGGGGCATTTTAGATTGAAATGTGGCTTTCAGGATGGTGGGGGACTGTGGAGAATGGCAATGACCGCTGCTTTTGTGTTTGGCTCTGCTTCCTTTGGGACCATGGGCAGTGAATGATGCGGCCCCGGGGAAGGTGCCCCTCTCTCAGAAAAAGCCGAGCAGGAGAGGAGCGTAAAGAAAAGCAGAGAGAGAGAGAGAAGTATTGACTCGGGCTTTGAACGGGGACGCTGCGCTTCAGGGCCGACCCGTTTAGTTGCTACGGTTTTTCTAGTCAATCTTAGATCCCATATTTGTGCTGCTTGCTGCCATGCTCCTCCTCCGAAACCTCTGTCACCCTGTCAGTGACAGGGGAACTCATATTCCCATAATCCCCTGTAGTGGCGGGTGAGAGCAGTGTTTAATGTGCTGCAGAGCAAATATGTGTGTTCCAATCCGCTCTGACAGGCCGGCGTTTTGTGCAGCAGAAAGTCGTCCTGACAGACAGTCATTATTGGAGAGTCAATAGCCGTGACTGATGACAGCAGAGGTCAGTGAAAGGAGCGTCCAAGCTGGAGCGCTGCCTGCTTCGGAGCTTTCACAGAGAAGGGAACACCGTGGAAAAGAGCATGTCGGATGATTTCACCTTTGGCAATTCACACCGCATGTTTGCTTGTTTCATCATCAACAAATTTGTAACAAATTGGCCTCGGGGAGTATAAACCTTCATTCCCACTTAACATTTCACAGCAGATTGTGACTTCCTGTGGGAAAGGTGCTCAGTCACTGAGTCCGTTGTTCTCTTCTGGACTGTGAAAGACGCTTCTCAGAAATTGCTAACCTATAAATGCACTCAGTGGATCCATCTTCACATTTGACTCCAGGGAGTCTTGAAAATCGCTTGGAAAAACGTTGTGCTGCAACAGTTGGCGTGTCCAGAAAAATAATGAACCAGAGTGAGCTGTTTACTGTGAGGAGAAGACGTCTTCAGCATCCATGCTGACAGTTCTCACCATTTATCTTTTCAGTTTGAGGCTCTGATCTCCTGGAGCCCCTGTGAGGTCCCTCTGCTTCTTTTATTTCAGCTCTTTGCATTTCATGTCATGTTTCAGTTGTCTGCTTTACTGCTCTGTTTTGCACCTTGGTTGTGTTTTCTTACCAACGAGCACAGCCCAGACAAACTCATATGATGCTCCTCCTCTGATTGCGCTGCTCATCACAGCCATACACTGTGGATTGTTTCCACTGCTTTCATTGTTCTCACCAAGTGATGGATACAAGTTACAAACTGCTCAGGATCCACCTCAAAAATAGCACCAAAATCGACCTCCTGGTCCTAGTTTTTCTCAGTGGCAGTGTGTTCAGTGATTTGTCACAGGGATGGTGACCGGCCTTCTTGAATGTGGGTCTTCTTCCATTTATCTGCCTACTGCTTCACCATGCTATAAGGAGCTCCCTTTGTGTACTGTTGCCACCATGTCCCCAGTGAATAATATTCTGGTATTAGTTCTGCATCATTTACAGTTTTTTTATTCAACTTCTTTCTAATGTACAAAAAACTTTTTACCATTGCACCGGTGTGGAAGTATGAAGCAGCATTAACACATTAAAATTCAAGTCCAAACTATATTTAGCTCTGTACTGACCATCACCGTGCGTGTGTGTGTGTGTGTGTGTGTGTGTGTGTGTGTGTGTGTGTGTGTGTGTGTGTGCTTACTGAGCTTAGACAGTTTTCTGGATGATAAAAGTTCCTCCTGTTCGCAGCAGCTTGACTTGTCAGCTCCGCCTGGCAGCGTGAAGTGTTTTGGGGTGAGATGTCGTGAGAAGACAGACAGGTTATTATTGGACCCATCACATTTATATCACTAACACATGGCAAGGCTGCGATCACAAGACACACAACAGCAGCCTGTCTCTTACAAACTCACATTATTGAAAGCTAGCAAAGGTTTAATCTAATCTGCTTGATAAGAAAATCATGTGAGAGATGTTACATTGTGGCTCCAGTTAAAATTCTATCTGTCATTACTGGATTGGTTGATGGAGTGTGTTTTGTGTTAATAGTAGCTGTGTGTATTTCCACCTAAATGAAGGGATCAGACAGCAGAGACAAAAGCAGAGCCACCAGGAAATTATAATTCCTGAGGTTCATGAAGGGGGTCTATTTTAGTTCAACCTCAATGAGAGTGAAATATTCAGACAGTGAAATAACAGAAAGCTAATAAGTGTGTGTGTGTGTGTGTGTGTGTGTGTGTGTGTGTCATCTCTGCACATGAGACGAGCTAATTCCTGCTAAACCCTGTCTGAGCGGGTGACAGCTCAGCGGCCTGCAGGAGGCAGCAGGACGGTCACTGCTCTGCTCTGAGCTCGTGACACCAGCTTGAACCTATACTTTAGGGTTAATATGAGCTCTAGGTGACCCCGCAGAAACTGGCCGGTCTGAAAAGAGGTCACGACCTCTTATTGACAGGATCATCACTCTCCCCCGCTCCCTCCCTCCGCCTCCTTTTGTTACTCCCCCCTATTGATTTCTCAGACAATGAAGAAGATCCTTTGTCGACGGGGGTGATGTCCTGCAGAGTGTGTGTGTCTCCTGTGTGTGTGTGCATGCAGATGAAGCAGAATAATCAGATGTTTTCTTAAACTACCGTTTCGGAGACCTATTTATAAATGTGGAGTCACCAAAAATACCTCCTTGTATTAAAAATAACTCATTTTCAGTGTTTCATGATTAGAATGACAGATCTTGTAGAAAGTCTCTGATATTTTTATTTTTTTTTCTACCAAGATATTTCTCTGCTTCTAATCCAAATCCTTGTGTAAACTTAAATCCTCAGCTGGCTTTAAAGAAGATAGACCGACATAATTATTATAATCTCAAGAGGACACAAAAACTTCATGTATAATAGAATGATTTGTTTCCCTCTTCAACAGCAGGAAGGCGGTCTGTCTATGATTTATCTTGATATTTATGAGGCTTCTTGTCTTCCACAGCCCATCTTTAGCCAGGCCGGCCTGCCACAAGGCCCCTCGGACCAGAAGGTTGTCATAGTAACGGTGGACAACTGTGACACCTCTGTGGCCCTCAGGTTCGGTCACATGATCGGAAACTACACCTGCTCTGCTCGGGCCAGCCAATCAGGATCTAAAAAGTAAGTTCCTCTGTTACTGCACAGCACATACAGTGCTCCCTCATTATTATTACTTTTGTATTGACTTTCTTCGCAGTCGACTAATTAAGCGATGAGAGCAAACTTGTTTTGAAATAAAGTTCCATATCTCGGGGGTGCAACGCTTCTTTTTTTTTATTGCAGTGTTTATCTTTTTCCCTGCATTCATCACTAGAGGGGGAAATAACGCAGTTAATCTCTGTTTGTAATGAATCTTTCATGTGTTTTCCTCCCTTTGCGTCAGTATTGACGATGTGTTTTGGTTGGTTCTGTATCATCAGATCTCTGGACCTCACCGGCCCCCTGCTCCTCGGAGGAGTCCCCAAACTCCCAGAAGATTTTCCTGTTCGTAACCAGCAGTTTGTTGGATGCATGAAGAACCTGCGTATCGACAGCCAGCACATAGACATGGCCAGCTTCATCGCTAACAACGGCACTCTGCCAGGTATGCTGAATTCATCTATCATTGTTTCTTAATTTGTAGTGAAATAATGTTTACTGTTAGATCAGCAGAGCGAGAAGACTTTCAGAGGAAATAACACCGACTATAATGAGCACAGCTGGAAGACAGAGTCAGTGGGAAATGATCATTGTACCTGCTATGAATAGTTTATTACCCTCTGACACTTTCCTGCTTTGATGAAATAATGAGGTAGGACAGATCAAACAGATAGATTACCCTCTTATATTCCCGCCCTCCCAGGATGCTCTGCCAAGAGACATTTCTGCAACAATAACCCCTGTCTGAACGGAGGAACCTGTGTGAATCTGTGGGGCTCCTTCAGCTGTAATTGCCCGCTCGGATTCGGAGGACAAAACTGTGAAAGAGGTGAGTGAAGTAGAAAAGAAACACTCACGCATGAGAGGACAGTGACACTGATTGGTCTCACCTCACTGTATACATAGGACACTACACAGCGTGTTTACCATTCTGTAGTGCTGTCTGAATGTGTCATCACACCCTTTAGAGTGCACTCAATTCATACGACTTCATTAGCATTATGTAGCAGCCAGCAGTGATGCAGCAAGTTTTAATTGTGTAACAGATGTGATTAAACGCGCCGAGATAATGATCAGAATAATGACTCTTCATTTTGCTGAGAGCTCCATATAGTGAGTGATTTTGTGACACAGTCTGAATTCTGCTACAATAGTCGAAAGAGTAATTTAATGTAGAAACTGTTGTATTTACATTGTAGAATAAAAGAATAACAGGTGTAGCATGAACTGTCTGCAGTTTAGTTCGCTGGAACCGATCTTTCAGTTTTTACACTACGCGTGTTTGAATGTCTGATTTATGGCAGAATGAGTTGTGATCTGTTTGAGGAATAACGTTGAACCAGTCACGCTGCCTGTAGCTTGTGTTTCTGTCCTCGTGTTCTCCCGTGTCTGTCTGTGTTCCACCTGATCTGCTGCAGCTGTTGTCCAGGCGGAGTTGATTTATGCTTTACTGCAATCTGAGAAGAGACAGAGGAAGAGAAATGAGCCGTGTAAGAGACTGTAGTACAAAGGAGCACCTTTTTGTTTTTAGCATGAACGGAGAAAAAAAAAAAAAGATTTATTTGTGTTATTCAAGGAGATAAAATGGGTGTTCCTGAGCTAGAAGTCCAAACAATGACAGGTGTGCTGCACAGAGGACACCAGTGTGAGCAGAGAGGAGTGATGGGATGGAGAGATCTCTGTGTGTTTTCTATGATCAACAGGTTACAGCTTCTCAGTTGTGGCGATCAGCAGCCTCGTGTGGTGTAGTGACATTAACATTGATCAGCTGTCTTGGAGTGTTGCACAGGTTGGATTCATCACACCTTCTTAGGGCCATTTTTGATCATTTGGTGACCTTTAATAGACTTGAATGTCTGCTGGATTCATTAGTTTGTGCAGCTGCATCGGGTTTGTTTGTCGCTGCTAATCGATCGTTTCAATCCGTGCTTTTCTCTACTTCACACAGAGACGGCTCAATGAGAGGTAAACATCTGCACATCACGCAGGCCGAGTGTCCTTTACTGTCACTTTCTTGACGTTTAAATGAGGCAGAAAAGCTTCTCCCTCACAACAACACGGCTTCCCTCTGATCTGAGACATGCATGCTAACAGAGGAAAACATTTGAATGATTAAATACGTCTGCAGTTCAGTTCAGGTGTCGCTTCTTTGAGCTGTCTGTGAACTGATGTTATTTCTGCCTCCTCTCTTTGCTCTGAAAACATTTTGCTGTAATAACTTGGATGAGATCAGAGAACATTCTGGTTGACAGTAATGAGTCACCGTCTCTCGTCGCCCACTGTGAAAGTGACACTTTTCTATGTGCTTTTTATCATCCCTCTCTGTCTTTCCTCAGTTATGACCAGCCCGCAGCGTTTCCTTGGTAACAGCCTGTTGCAGTGGAACAACCTGGCGGCGGCGGCGGCCTCTTTCCCCTGGCACATGGAGCTTATGTTCCGCACACGTCAAGCCAGCGCCACGCTGCTGCACATCTCATCAAGCCTGCAGCACAACCTCACACTGCAGGTGGGAGCAACATATAGAAAACATACAGAGGATGTTAAAGGGACAGTTCACCTCCAAAGGATTTTTTTCTGTGTTGTTTATCCACCACAGTTTGTCCTGGGTGTAAAAATATCATTGATCTGTGTTCTTCATGGTGTCTCATAATAACATCCTGTTCTCAGCTGCCTCCTCTTAATGCCTCTTTGACGTTTTATCTATTTCCATCCTTGCACAGTTATGATTTAACTTTTGAACTGCAGCGTTGTAGAAAAAGACTGTCAGAGCGTCTCTTTCTGTAAATCATCTGATGCTGATTCTTGCTGGTCTTTTTTTCTTCTCTCTCTCTCTGCCTGTCTCTCTGTGGGTAGCTGCGTGGGGGGAGTGTGTTGATGGGGCTGCACAGGGGGGAGGACTCCACCATCTCCCGTGTGGAGGAGGTGCTGGTGAATGATGGAGACTGGCATCACCTGCAGCTGGATATCAGCAGCGCCGAAGGGGCAACCAGTCGCCACAAGGCTGTGTTGTCTGTAGATCACGGACTCTACCTGGTGAGTTGGTAAATCAGTCTGTGTAAATCAGATGCAGATCTAAATTCATGCTCCTTTTCAGGCCACTATGGTGGTGGATGGAAAACTGCAGGAGTCCAAGCTGAAGACTGTAAGCGTCGGTGGCTGGACAAGGTCTGATGGGAAAACTCAGCATGGTTTCCGAGGCTGCATTCAGGTTTGTCCTTTATTACAGACCCCATTATTATCGGTTTCAATAATCATGATGATCGTCGCATCCTCATTATTTCTCCTGGGTGCCTGCAGGGTTTGCGTATTGGTGGCGATCTGAGTCTGTCCCAGGCGAGGAAGGTGAACGTGGAGCAGGGCTGCAGTGTGCCCGACCCCTGCAGCTCCAACCCCTGTCCTGCTAACAGCTACTGCAGCGACGACTGGGACAGCTTCTCCTGCACCTGCCTCGGCGGTCAGTCTGTGCAGTCGAACGTGTGCTGAAGTTTGCGAGGCAGCTAGTTTTATGTGCGACTATAATTATCCGCTGTTTTTACAGGCTATTATGGCACCAACTGCACTGATGTGTGCTCACTGAACCCCTGCGAACACGAGTCCACCTGCACCAAGAAGACGAGCTCCTCTCGTGGTTACACCTGTGACTGTCCCCGCAACTATTTCGGCCATTACTGCGAGAAAAAGTACATTTATCTACAACCTGTTTGTGATTATCGGTGTCCCCCTCCCGAGTCTGATATGATACCATGTGTTTGTCTGTGTGTCTGCAGGACTGATTTGCCTTGTCCTAGAGGTTGGTGGGGTCACAAGACCTGTGGCCCCTGTAACTGTCAGACAGACAAGGGATTCGATTCAGACTGCAACAAAACGAGCGGGGAGTGTCGCTGCAAGGTGAGGCCGAATCGCAAACATCAGTTTAAGATTTAAGAGTTTGTTGTCATGGAAACTGACGAGATGCATTGCACGTTCTCCCTGCGTGGGTTTTCTCCAGGTACTCCAGCTTCTTCCCTCATTCTAAAGATGTGCTTAGGTTAATTGGTGACTCTAAATAGCCTGTAGGTGTGATGGTTGTCTTTATGCTGCTCTGTGATGGACTGTCCAGTGTGTACCCTGCAGCACACCCATAGATAGCTGAGATAGGCTCCAGCCCCTGTGACCCAGCACTGCGGGATAAAGCAGGTTTCGAAGATGATCATTTAAAGAGCTAAACTTCATCCTGTGTGTGTAACTGTAGCCGCTCTTAACTCGTATCTTAATCAGTTTCACTCAGGATCAAAGGAGTTTTAAAGAAAGAATCTCCATGAACACGATCAATAATCACATCTATATACACTTATCAGTTGATGCTCTGATTTTATAACTGTTATGTTTTAGTTGCTTCTCATTAGACATTTTAGTATAAATGTAATCCTGTCACAATAAAACAGCAGCACTGTGTGGAGAACCAATTACATTTAGCCTGCGTGCTGACATGTCTCCAACCTCTGCAGTCTGTTCTGTGTGTCTGTACACAGTCTGGCTCTGGGTCACAGGAAAATGTAGGCGGAGAGCTTAATTGAGAAACTCGCCTTTCGGCAGTCAGATGTTTTTGAACGAGCAGCGCTCAGGTGGTAATTTGTACAGATGTACAAAACATGAATGAGAAGAATTGTTAATCAGCAGTTTTCTCTTCTTCTGATTTCGTTTCCAGGACAACCATTACCGTCCTGAAGGCAGCGACTCCTGCCTGCTGTGCGACTGCTACCCGGTCGGCTCCTTCTCCAGAGCCTGTGACAGAGAGAGCGGGCAGTGTCAGTGCAAACCCGGCGTCATCGGACGGCAGTGTGACCGCTGTGACAACCCGTTCGCTGAGGTTTCTGCAAACGGCTGTGAAGGTCAGAATGCAGCGCTGTCACTGAATTTCTTCATTTTAAATCTCTTCAATTATAGATAGAAATATATTAATGTAATGTTTTTCCCCCTCTCCATCTCTCTCAGTAATCTATGACAGCTGCCCTCAGGCCATTAAAGCTGGAATATGGTGGCCCAGGACTAAGTTTGGTCTCCCGGCAGCAGTTCCTTGTCCCAAGGGAACTCTGGGTATGATGATTTTTTTGGCAGCTCATCCAATTATCATATAATAATGGCAATATGGGAAAGTTGCCTGAAGCCTTCTCTTCTTCCAGCTGCAGCTGTTTCCTCACCTCTCATGTGATAACTCTCTCTCTCCCTCCTCTTCCCAGGCACAGCCATCCGACACTGTGATGAGCACAAGGGCTGGCTTCCTCCCAATCTCTTCAACTGCACCTCTGTTACCTTCAGCAAGCTGAAAGCGCTGGTGTGTAGCTTCTCCGTCTGAACGCGCAATTCCCACAATAACATCCTGGATGAGGAGATGTATTTAAACAAGTGTGCACACTGCAGTGCAACTGAATCATGAGCAGCAGACAGAAGAAAAAGAGCAGAATTGCTAATAAAAGGAAGTGAGAAGAGGTCAAACGTGAAACATTCAGGAAGTGATGGAATAACATTTGATACATCAAGAAGATTTGTAGTGGAGTCAGTAGGATTCATCCTCTAGGGACCATGAATGAAATGTCTATACAATCACTGTTATCTAAAGGTTATTAAATGTTTTTTTTTCCTCCTCCAGTCTGACAGGTTTTCCCATAATGCATCCCTCCTGGAGTCCGGACAAGTTCAGCAGACAGCAGCCATGTTGGCCAACGCCACCCTGCACACAGAGCAGTACTACGGCAGTGATGTGAAAGTGGCCTATTTACTGACACAGAGCCTGCTGCAGCATGAGAGCAGCCAGCAGGGCTTCAACCTCACAGCCACACAGGACGTCCACTTCACTGAGGTGAACGCTCACACAGAGACACGACGAAAACAACGCATCATTCTTTCAGCAAACAGGAAGTCAGTGCTGCCTGATTAGACATCGCAGCATTTCATGTTGTATCTGCGGGGGACACATCACACTTCATTTGCCTCTCTCTGCTGTGACCTCCTGTCACACTGAACTCTCGCTGTTTTTCTGACAGAATCTGGTCCGTGTGGGCAGCGCCATCCTGTCGCCAGACACACGGCCGCACTGGGAGCTGATCCAGCGCACAGAGGGCGGCTCGGCGGCGCTGCTGCGCCACTTCGAGGAATACGCAAACACGCTGGCACAGAACATGAGGAAGACCTACCTCAGCCCCTTCACCATCGTCACACCAAATATAGGTCAGAGGTCCATGTGATGTGGACTTAACATCCAACAGTAAATCACAATAGACACCAGACAAACATATTGCACCACAGCATCATTCACTTCCTGTTTGGTTCTTATTAATTAAAACTGTATAAATGAGATTTTTATTTCAATTCTTTGAATATTTTTTCAGTCACTGATTGAAATTGGTTGCTTTCTGTCTGCTCTCCTCAGTGATCTCTGTGGACCGTCTGAAAAAGATGAATTTTGCCGGAGCCAAACTCCCGCGGTATCAGTCCCTCAGAGGCCCTCGGCCCACAGACTTGGAGACAGCTGTCACCCTCCCTGATTCGGTCTTTCAGCCGCCTGTGGACACCAAGGGCCACAGACACCTTGACGTCTTCCCAGAGTCCTCGCTGAGAAACCGCTCGGCTAACAGGAAGAGACGCCACCCTGACGACAGCCAGCAGGACGCCATCGCCAGCGTGATCATCTTCCACAGCCTGGCCTCTCTGCTACCAGAGAGCTACGACCCAGACAAGAGAAGTCTGCGGTGAGAAAACTCACTTTTTTTTGTGTTTTGACAGAAAAACAAACAAACTTTAAAGCTTAATTTGTATTTTTATTTCTGTGTCAGGGTTCCAAAGCGTCCCGTCATCAACACGCCTGTGGTCAGCATCACTGTTCATGACAACGACGAGCTGCTGCAGCACACGCTTGAAAAGCCCATCACGGTGCAGTTCCGCCTGGTCACCACTGAGGAGCGCTCCAAACCCATCTGTGTCTTCTGGAACCACAGCATACTGTGAGTACACGCGCACACACACACACACACACACACACAGAGGTGATGGTGACAGTGGAGCCTGCTCCTCACTGCGTTTCCTCTCTCAGTGCTGGTCACGGTGGCTGGTCGGCGAAAGGCTGCGAGGTGGTTTTCAGAAACAGCACCCACATCAGCTGTCAGTGTTATCACATGACCAGCTTCGCCGTGATGATGGACATCTCCAGGAGAGAGGTGAGCGTCGCTAAAACGCCTCCTAAAACGCCTCCTAAAACGCCTCCTAAAACCACACCGCTCTCTTCTCTAACGCTGACTCTCCACTTCAGAACGGAGAGATCCTACCGATCAAGATCCTGACATGGAGCACAGCCGGTGTGACGCTGGGCTTCCTCTTCCTCACCACCATCTTCCTCCTCTGCCTGAGGGCCATGCAGTGCAACAAGACCAGTATAATCAACAACGGAGCCATGGCGCTCTTCCTCTCTGAGCTCGTCTTCATCCTAGGCATCAACCAGGCCGACAACCCGGTAATCAGTCACTTCGTCTTCTCTTCGTCTCCTTCCTGTTCTTCTTTGTACTCACTCCTCTTCCTCGGCAGTTCCTGTGCACCATCATCGCCATCCTGCTGCACTTCTTCTACCTCTGCACGTTCTCCTGGCTCTTCCTGGAGGGGCTGCATGTCTACCGTATGCTCAGTGAAGTGCGAGACATCAACTACGGACCCATGAGGTTCTACTACCTGATTGGCTGGGGAGTGCCCGCCTTCATCACAGGTCGGAACTCTTAAAAGTGTTTGCAACAAAGAACGTACAAACACAAAGAAGTGAAAGAAATGTTATTTTTCAAAAGAAAATAAAAAAAAAGTGAGAGTCACATCAGAGTAGATGTATTCATAAACCATTGTATATTATATATTATTATTTTTTAGAAGTTATATTTAAAAAATATTTTCATTATTCAGGCTTTGTGGGTTTGATATTTTATCTCATTTGCGTGTCTGTGCTCAGGTCTGGCGGTGGGTCTGGATCCTGAGGGCTACGGGAACCCAGACTTCTGCTGGCTGTCCATGTACGACACTCTGATCTGGAGCTTTGCTGGACCCATCGCCATGGCGGTGTCGGTGAGTCCCTGCAGACGTTACACACAAACACAACATGATACCTGGTAGGTCTAATGTGTGCGGTTGTTGAGCTCCTGCCGTGTTGTGATGCAGTGTGATGTTGCGTCCACAGATGAACATCTTTCTGTACATCCTGTCGTCCAGAGTTTCCTGCTCACTGAGACACCACGGCATCGAAAAGAAGGAGTCCCGTGTGTGAGTGTTACAACTTTTCAGTCGGCACACGCTGCCTGCTGAGGGAGAGGAGATTTGTAACTGTGTTTAGACTTTTTTTTAAATTAATATATGTTTAGATTTCTGTGGAAATACATACATTGTTGCTCTGTACAGACTAATGTGTTAACTGTTGTTTCAGTGACTGTGTAGAAACCATCCTGACAGCTTCTCTCTCTCTCTCTCATGTGATTCTCTGTGCAGCTCGGGTCTGAAGACTGCAGGTGCCGTCCTCTTCCTGGTTTCAGTCACATGCTTCCTAGCACTGCTCTCTGTCAACAGTGACATCATCATCTTCCACTACCTGTTTGCTGGGTTCAACTGTGTGCAGGTGAGCTTTCACTCCTCTTTGAAACGGCTTTCAAAGTATCACCTCCGTCTCTGTTCTGACCTTCTTCTCTTTTTTTTTCTCCTCCAGGGTCCCTTTGTTTTCTTCTTCCGGATCGTCTTCAACAAAGAAGCCAGGAATGCTATGAAGTACTGCTGCAGCCGCAAGCGCCCCGATCATATGATCAAATCCAAAGCCGCTGTGAGTCACTAACACAAACCCTCATTTACAGAGACACTTCTGTGAAGCATACAACCAAATATGATGCATAAGAAGCATAAACAAGGGACCAGAGAGAAGCAAGAGGCAAAATTAAGATTTGTTAATGTGTAATGTTGAGATTTTTATAAGCTTTACATTTTGAGATAAACTGTTAAATCATGTGCTGATTTCGTGTATTTAAAGACTCCTCTGTCAGCCTGGTGACATTTAGTCATGATTTTTCAAACAAATGTTTTTTTTTTATATATTATTTAAAGTATTTCAATTTAAATGTTTTAAAAATAAGTTTTTGTTTTTTTTTATCCATCTCAAACTCTGTATAACTCCTTTTATATTTCTTTCCTCTCTTTATTTGTAGGGCTACAAATGCAACACAAACTACATGGACGGCAGGTTGTACCACCTCCCCTTCGGAGACTCCAGCGTGTCTCTGAACGGCACCATGCAGAGCGGCAAGAGCCAGCAGAGCTACGTACCGTTCGTCCTCCGGTGAGGGAATCGTTTCACAGAGGAAGAGCTGCTGTAGAGACTGACAGGAGTAACTAAAGCGTCTTCTGTCCTTTCAGGGATGATGGGTTAAACGGCAGTCAGGCGCACATCGCTCTGAACGACCACACGTCACTTTTCCATGAAACCAAGGAGCACCCGGACGGTACTGCTCTGTTTGTCATCTGTGATTCACTGCACTCGTGCTGCTGTTTACTGAGCTCTTCATCTCTGTGTAGATCGTGACAGCGACTCAGACAGCGATCTGTCTCTGGAGGACGATCAGAGCGGCTCCTACGCCTCCACGCACTCCTCTGACAGCGAGGATGAGGAGGGTCCTCTCCCACCTGAGGAATGCTGGGAAAACCTGGCATCTAATGTGGCTAAAAGACAACAACCGCACGGTAAAGAACACACAAATACACAACACACATAAACAGGAACAACTGATGTTTTACCCAAACGTGCCCGTTTACAGACGGCAGTCTGGGTAAGATGTACTGGCCCGGAGACTACGCAGCAGCAGTGAGCGACGGCGAGCTGGCAGGATTTAAAGGAGAAACCAATCAGGAGTCAAGGACGTTATCGGAAGACCGGACGCAGGACGCCATGACAGCCCTGCTGCCCAGTCTGCCAAACCTCAACGCCCACCCTCACAAAGGTAGTGTCAGTCTGATGCAGTCACTTCTATTAACTGATCAGTGTTTGCTTCATCGTGTCATGTTTTTATCTCTATCTAGGGATCCTAAAGAAGAAGCCGCTTTCTCCTATCATAGAGAGGAACGGTCTCAACCGGATCCGTAATGAACTGTGTGAAAACGCTCCGGGAACGGCGTCCCCGCAGGACAGGTCCTCCTCGAGTGACGGCCGAGCCGGCTCCGCCAAACCCGGCGTGCCCGATCAACTGAACGGCGTCGCCCTGAGCATCAAGGCGGGGACCGTGGACGGAGACTCGTCAGGATCAGAGTGAGTGTCCACAAACGCCACATTTTCAAAACGCAGATACAGGAAAAAAAAAGGGAAAAACCTTCATAAAAACATCAGTGCTGTCGTATCCCTGTCAGCGTCTCCACTGTTTGTAAGTCATTCAGTGTCTGTGCGTGTCGTCCTCCTCGCTGATGATCGTTGTCTGTCTGTGGTTTGTCCCATTTCCACCTGATTCTGTTAAACCAAATGAAGACAGAAACATCCTGCTGGAGGAGAGACCTCAAACAATAACATTTGATTACACTTGATAGAGCAATATTAGCATTTGGCTGTTAATGTTGCACATAGTCATCTGTCCTTCAGTCTGTTGTCGAACGTGCAGCTTCAGCTTTCACCGTTTTTACCTGTCGTCTTGCCACACTGTGAAAAATACACCAAAAACAACAAGAGTCACTTACTACATTATACACATACTCACTTCTTTTCTCCGCAGCATCCCTTCTCTGTATGCTGTGAGTGAATCAGCTTAGTAATCCATTTTAGATGATAAATGATTTATCTCATCAGTCCTGTGCTCCACAATATTGTACAGATGATATCCATAAAATCAGCTCTTTGCACGGGAGCAGAACTGTTTGTTTTTTTAGCAAGAAAGTCTACATCACTATGTGGTCTAAAATTAACTTTAATCTTTATTATATAAAAATGCAAATGCAATCCTCTGCACATCCACACGTGTTTCCACGCCGACATGTGGATGAGAAGCTGCTGATGCATGTTCGTGATGATGGAAGTGATGACTGCAGTGTTACTTCCTGCTGTAGGCACAGACCTTTCGTTTGGACACAGAGACGTACTCATGTCTCTCAAAGATCTTTCTTTAAGCTTGTTGACATGATAAAAGTATTTAAAGTTTGTAGTTTACTAATCACCCTTTCTTTGCTCCTTTTCTCTTTCCAAAAATCATAGATTTTTATTCTTTAATTTTATCCCATGAAGCTTTGATCCTCATTCAGAAACAATCAGGATCACTGTCTTCAGATTGGAGCATCATTTTAGCATCCATCACCCCTCACAGCTTGTGTGTGTGTGTGTGTGTGTGTGTGTGTGTGTGTGTGTGTGTGTGTGTGTGTGTGTGTGTGTGTGTGTGTGTGT
>JAVQJX010220199.1:0-11823 GCA_036025115.1 Ambassis agassizii | reverse complement strand
ACAAATGTCTTTTCAGATGATGGAAAAACCTATTCATGAGAAGTACACCTTCTCTGGAGGAATGAAAATGTCACAAATGATGCATGATAGAGTTAATACAGCATGCTGATCTGTAACTTTTCATGGAATGTCATAAAACACATAATGGAGTCACCTTTGGTCTTATTGTTTCCAACACATTTGCTCAGGTCTTCCTCTGCATGAGCACAGTTTTTCTAGCTAACCGCACACTGATGGGAGGGAACTCAAACTTGTTCAAGGCGAGGTTACTGTAACCTTCTATGAAGGCCAGTGGCTGATGAGTGTCCTGGAGCAGCTCCATCTTAGTGACATTAGCCTCCATCAGAAGGTGGGAGTACATCTTTATCTGAGGATCTGTGGGGGTCAAGTCTTCTCGTTTGTCATACCTGTTGGAAAATAGAACATTAGAAAATATTAAATGATAAGACTGTTCAAATGTCAAAAAATATACCAACCTCCAGTTTGTGTTTTCCTCTAAGAAGCGTGACACTCCTGTTTCAGCAGCGTAGGTGTCGATGTGGACAAAGACATCTGAGACAAAAAAGGAAGAATGCAATGTGTACAAGTCAACCTTTAAAGAGTATGCTGAATAATCTTTTGAAGACTTGCATATAAACTTCATTTTGAATGTTTTTAAGGAAGGGTTCTATTGGGGACTCACTGAACCTGCAAATGAAAAAGAAATAATTCCAACCTGCTGAGGATGGCAACAGCCTGTGTAGTTCCTGCATCCCTCTGCCTCCTGGGTAGTTGTAGTGAGAAATGTAGAGACAGACACTGGTGTATGCTGTATTGATCAACAGGTGGCCAACCACCACTGCAGATCCCAGTTTATACATCCAGGATTTCTGGTAGTTGCACAAACTAAAAAACAGAAACTTTGCTCATCTACTTGCACACATTTATGACAAGACTTTCAAAATGTAGGCGCTATGTTTTAACTTACATAAAAGAGCAGCCACGAGCAGCCACCAAACTGACAACAGGGAAGGTGTATATAATGAAACGCAGCTCCTTGTGTGGCAGCAGGGAGTAGACGAGAATGAAGCCCACAGTGGGTAACAGCAACAGCCTCATCCGCCTGTCAAGGAGGCCAAGGGGGACAAAGAGCAGTGTGCAGCCCAGTGCACGAGGTATGGCGGAATAAAAGTACCAGAGAAAAGGAGAGGTTTACTGGGGAGAGGAGTTAAGGAGACCTTTAGGAATAGATACATTTGATATATTTCAAGCAAGAGTGAGTGTACTCAAGTAAATGAAAGGATATTCCCCAGTTAGAACTTTTGTTAAGAATAGTGTTGTACCACAACACCTGGCCTTCAGGCCACAGAAGCTTCCTCCAAAAGAAGGTGTCGACAGCCACCGTCAGAGCTGCAGCAGAAAGGAAAATTAATACACACATCTGTTAGGCAGTCATGTTTGCGTTTCTTATACTGTAACTACTTACCCAGAGACAAAATCCCAGCTGGAGCAGCGTAATAAAGCAGCCGCAGGAGTCCTAGCTTCTTGGTCAGCAGTGACATCAGTAACATGAGCCCCAAGAAGATGCAAAGCTCAGATCGGAATACGATGATGACTAAAGCAGAGAGGCTGATGAACCGGCCATGTTTCTGAGCCATCCAAGATGTGAATGCTATGAGAACTTGGAGGAGGAATCTTGTCGTCAATATGACACTTCTTTCAGCCAAAATATAACACTAAAAATGATCTCTTACCTATTGGCAGTGCAAATACATTTGGGAGTGTCCTTGTGCTGTAGAACATGAGGTGAAACTGAGAAGCACAGGTTAGACAAAAAAGTCCAGCAACTGTGTAGCCAAACTGTCTCCTCACCTCTCTCTGCATGTGCCACAGGGCACTGATGACACAAACTCCCAGGGAAGCCCGCACTGCACAGACCACAAACACACGTTTAACAACAAGCCAAACACTTTTGAAGAGATTGTAGGAATAATATGTTTACCTATTATTTGTGTGTAGAATTTTGGTGCTTCCCAGAGAGAGGAGAAAAAAACAAAAGGGGAGGAGAGTGTGGCAAGAAAGAGGGGGCCAAGGAAAGTGCGTGGTACCACACCTGGGAATTCATGATGGTCATACTAGAAGACAGAAACAGCAGCAGTGATTCTTAACACAACCAGGACATACAAAAAGAGTTTATTTTTTAACTATCTCACATTCTCTATAGCCCATATTTCAGCAATTTAGCCTGTTAATATTTTCCCAAATGTTTGATTCACATTCACTTGTGCTCTGTCCAGTTAGTATTTTAGCACAATAAACGACTGCTTACCTTGTCAAAATCAAGTCTGTGGTACAGAATGTCGTGTGTCGCTTGTAAATTAAAGCTCTCTTCAACTTTTGTAAACGGACAAATGAATAAATGCAAAAGAGCCACAGAAAATAAAAGAAACAACAGTGGCAGCCCTAAAACAGTCCTTTTTTCAGCCATGACAGCTGAAATCCTATTTTCACTTCCGGTGTTGACCGGAAGCGAACAACACATTTTGTATTCATGCCGCTTTTTTTTGTAACATTATTTTGTCACTAAACTGGTTGACATGTAGGTTAGAGCTTTGTTATATATTCCATTCTAAGGATAAAAATACATTTCTTCCGACAACAACTAAAAAGCTTCGTGAATTTTCCACGTGGGGATGGTTTTATTGTCCCGCGCGTGGCGACCTATGATTGGTTGTATGTTTGATTGACTGGCCGATGTAGCCAATTACTACAAGCCACAAGTCGAGCAGGAGGCTGACGCGGAAAACTAGAACCGCTGTTTTTTTTTCTTCAACCCGGCATGTAAATACTGTTTTGTCGCGCTTTGCATAGATAACGCTAGCTTTTATTTAATGTTAAGTACTCCTCGTTTAGATGTGTAGCACTTTGATAGCTTGCTCGTTAGTGGCTAAGGCGTGTGTCCTGATATGAAACTGTGTCTGAATTGATTCGGCTGAGATGCTGTCCACCGGTCCAGAGCTGCGGCTTCTGCGGCTATTGTCTTGTGTAACTCTTGTTTTTTTACTTTTCCAAGTCAACGACGCTAAGAGGGATTTAAAAAGCGCCTGTAGCACCTGCCAGGAAATCACTGATAACTTCAACAAGGTCAGAGGGCTGTTTTAAACCTCTTATTGTGTTGTGTTTGTGTTCAGAATGAACTCTTTACCCATTCTTTGTTTCCTGCTACCTTTAACGTCACAAGACACCAAAATGTCTCCTTTTCTGTACAAAAATGACTGGTTCTTATTTCTAGGGCTTTGACAGAACAGCAAAGCAGAACTTTGGAGGAGGCAACACAGCCTGGGAGGAGAGGAAACTCTCTAAATATGAGACAAGGTGAGTCCAAACTCCAGGTCAGCCTGTCACAGGTCATTGCATTGCATACACATGCTTCTATCTATCTTTCACAGTGAGATCCGTCTGATGGAGATTGTGGAGGGCCTGTGTGAGAGCAGCAGCTTTGAGTGCAACCGTATGGTAGAAGAACATGAAGAGCATTTTGAAACGTGGTGGTTTAAAAGGTCAGTGTTGGATGACGCAAATATGTGACACATTCATTGACTGGTTGGATCAAAAGCCACATGTCACGCAACTCCAAGTGTAAATAGCTGCTGTGTGATTATACTCATCCAGGTGTTAATGTGTCCCCCACATAGTAGGTTGTATTTTAAGATTTTATGCAGTAAAATGTGGTAAACCTCACTGCTTCCTGTTTTGTTTCCTGTTGCAATACAGGAAAACAAAACATCCTGATCTACATAAATGGTTCTGCGTTGAAACCATCAAGGTGTGCTGTCCAAAGGGGACGTTTGGACCAGACTGCAATGGTGAGAAAACCTCTATATCTGTTCATTTCTCACTGATTGTGTTTAGATAAGAGCCGTTTATATGTGAACCTTAATAACGTGCAGAGTGAGACTGTTTTTTTTCGTTTGGAATAGCCTGTGTAGGGGGCTCGGAAAGGCCTTGTCATGGAAATGGAGCGTGTGACGGTGACGGGACTCGTGGCGGGAACGGGAAGTGCAGCTGTGACACTGGTTATAAAGGGGAGTTCTGCCTCGACTGCACAGATGGCTACTTCAGTGAAGTGAGGAACGACACCTTCTCCCTGTGCACAGGTAAAACAAATGGCTGAAGAGGAAGAAGCTGCTGTAACACCACTGATGCCAAATCAGGAGGAGTTGTAAATGTGTTTGAATTTGCGCTGCACTTCCTCTTGTAGAATGTCACTCCTCTTGCAAGACCTGCACAGGTGCAACCAATCAGGACTGCGATGAGTGTAAGGAAGGCTGGGAGGAAGATGAGCAAGAAGCTTGTGTGGGTAAGGGCAACAGTCTAAGCTCGTTCTTACAGGCAGAGCAGTATTGGTGCAATGCCTACATGTACCAGCATGCATTGCACATTTGACTTGTCTACAAATCCCCATCTGTATCTCACCATATCTGTCTGATATGTTGCAGATGTGAATGAGTGCTCCATAGACTCTTCTCCATGTAAAGAAGATCAGTACTGCCTTAACACAGAGGGATCCTTCTCCTGTAAAGGTAAGCCTCAGTTCTGTATCAGTTGAGCTGCCAAAATATATTTACCCTTCGTATGAAGTATCCCGGAAAATAAACAGAGGAGTTATTTTGCTTTTGTGATGTTTATCTAATAGATTTTTGTGTATCTGTCCCTGTGTAGCCTGTGACAAAGTGTGCGCCGGCTGCACTGGAGCCGGTCCTGATAAATGTAAGGACTGTGTCAGTGGGTACCAAGACACAGAGGGCACGTGCACAGGTACAGTGGAAATGATTACATCCAGGCTGCTATAGACATAGCTATAACATATGCTATTAAAAAAGAATAAAAGAAAACACTTCTTCTGATAAAAACCTGATATCAGGCCATGGATCAATACACCTACTTTGATTTGTTTACCTATGTTTTGTTTTTCTAGATATCGATGAGTGTTCAGAATCAGAGTCAGTTTGCACAAAGGAGCACCAGGAATGTGTCAATAATAAAGGCAGCTACACATGCATCTGCTCCAGTGGCTATGAGGAGAAAGATGGCGAGTGTATCCAAACACAACAAGAAGGTGAAGAAGAACTGAATATCTTTGTGATGCATTAATATACTTATTATTCATACGTTCTCCCTTTTTTGTTAGATAACACAGAAGAGTCAGAAACCACCACAGCTTCACATGGTGAGCTCTGATAACAAGATTGAGGTCCAGTAGGAGCTAACTGCTGAAAACTCTGCACATCTGGGTTTTACAAATTGTTGACTCCATGCACTTAGCATAACCAGCTGCACAAACAAAAAGCCACCATGACAGCATTTCCTACAGTGGATTATGGATTACAGGACAGAAACGGAAACATTCTGTGCTCCAAGTGTGCTGGTTGTTGTTGGTTTTCTCTGGTAGTGCACCACTCTTAATGTTTTAAAAAAAAATCTAAAATGTTTCAATAAAGATGATGTAATGTTTATCAGAAAGCTGAATTGTGTTAATATAGATATTTTCCTGTACAAATAAGCAGTTAGAGGTTGTGTTGCAGTGATAACATATGACCGCAAGATGGCACTGTTGCCTCAGGAAATAGCCCAAAGATAATGATCTCTGCTATCCAACCCTTATGTCTTATTTCTGCTTTGATGCACAAAGCGCACATGCCTGTGTGAGTTTATAAGTGTGTATCCTACTTATACCTGCACACAGATTTACTCTGAGTCCCAGTTTTACTGTGCACCTACAGTGTTTGGATGCTGTTTGCAAAAGACCTTCCTCCTGGCTCCCATATGGATCAAAGCATATTTTTCTAACCCTGCTCTCACCTTGCAATCAGGCTTCCTGTGGGATGATGTCAGCTGTTTTGACTCTACAATTCCGCAAAAGGTGGACCAGTCCAGACCTGCCTGAGCTGGTTATGAAGCAGCAGAGATGTAATCACACCACAGACCCTTGCTATCCTCCACTTCCCACCTAGCACTGCTTTAGGAAAGGTGCTGATTGCTAACAAAAGTTTGGACTTTTATTAAAGGAACGAAAGTAACTTTATAATAACTGACTGATCTGTAATCTTATCAGAGGCTCCAGGGAGAAAGTGTTTTTCTTCAGGAGGGTTAGGCAAGGTGAGACCAATATCAAGAGAACACATGAGAAAGCATCAGCATGAGTCAGCACACTGACTAATGCATGAGTCAGTGCAGTGATGCTACAACACCCCATCTAGGTGAATTCAGTCTTTTTTAGACATATCTGTTATGAGGCCTCATCGCTTGGAAACAAGATACCCTCTGCTTCCACCGCCTCACAGCAGTACGGGCAGTAAAGTTTATGGATCGCAGCACACTGATGCTGAGTGACTGGATATACCATGACTATAGATTCACCTGGCTGGGTGTTGTTGGCTGAACACTGAGACGATGCAGCAGCAGAGGTTTTCTGATTCAATCTAGAGGCATTTACAGACACACAAAGTGCAGGCTGCTGGAAAGTGTTATGTGTCCAGGATGTATATTACACTTTAAATGGTCCGTATGGGTGCTTGAAATCCTTAAACATGTTTAAAATGTAATATTTAGTTGTTTCCATGGCACAACATGCTTTAAAATGTTTAAAAATTTTAGTTCCTGTGTGACTTTGACCTGTCACGTGTGCCCCCACCGTTACTAGTGTTTTAATGAGTTTTGTGTTTAAAAAATTTAAAAAAAAAAAAGATAAACTTTGGATAAAATGAGGACAAAATCCCCAAATTATGTCCTGTAAAGTCTCTTGTAAGGAACCAGTGCAGGTGTCCACCATGGGAAAGTCGACGCACTCCAGCCAGTAGCCAGTTTCATGCTAACCGCTAAATACTCCGACTAACTGCATCAGAAGCAACATATAATAACCGTGTTGCTTTACTAAATATGAAGTGACCATGACACCGCTTTACATTTTTAAACGCTTTAAAAACTTCAACAAACGTTAGCTTACTGCTGGACAAGGAGTGGCTGAGTATAAGCTTTACAGTAACAAAATTATCATGCTAATGTTAACATAGACTTTCATTTTTCCAATGAAGCAGCTAGCATAAGTGATGGTAAAGTGCTAATATGCTAATAATTGTTTGAGTTTTGGTAGTTTTTCCTTTTCTTGGTTTGATATACACACACAAACATGTGTCCTTCTGAGCTGCTTGCTACTCCTCAGTGTTTTGAACCTGTGACCTCTCTAAGACTTCTCTCCTGACCACTGCTGTGAAGTTAGAGTATTGTTTATTCCGGCCTCTTATTCTCGTGTGTAGTGAATCCCTGGCCGTGTTTGTGTGTCTGCACATGCACAAATGCTCTGCGGTCGTGGAAGGGGCACCCCGCGCTTTTTTTTTTCCCTCTACTTTGTGGTGGTTTTCTTCTGCCAGTAAAGCCCGGCTGTGAAGCACATGGTCCAGCTGTAGCGGGGTGACTGCAAGGACACTGAGAAAGCCTAGCATCACGCAGTGAGAGAATACACAAACAGTGAGCTGATAGCACCATAATCTCCTCCATTCAGAAATGCCATTCTTTGATTTTTAGCTGCCCTGTCTTCCCTGGCATCAAATTGTGGGTCTTCTTCCTCCTCATTCATCAGCGGTTAAATCTCAAGGCTGCAGTTTCCCCAAAGCTATCCTTAGACAACAATCCTCATTGTTCCATTGTAAAACAGTGGGACAGAGATAATCACAGTGCTGAGGTACACTGAGGGAAACTGCATGCTAAAGTAGAAGCCAGATGTGGCACCATGTGCTTTTGTTGTCTGTCAGTGGTCTGCACCGCCTCTGATGTCAGGCACTCCTTAAACTTGCTGCCCTCTCTCTCTGATGCGGTTGTGTTTGCCTTCCTTTCACCCAGCTGGACACACAACCACACAACGATTAAGCCGGACAAATTGGAAACTGTGCAGGGCAGAGCCAGCTGCAGATCTTTAGGTGCTGTTTGGGGAATCTTCTCTCTCGGGGGCACTGACGCTCCTTCTTCTGCTTCTGAGATGATTTATAAAATGCAGACTTTTGGTGGGAAAGTGAAAGCATTATTAGACGGAGGACAGAGGAGCAGCTGTGGATGAAGCCGGAGCTGCTTGCCTGAGGTTAAGAAGGGGAAATTGGAAAATTTGTGCTGTGTGCGAAAGAGAGACAACACATGGACCTGCAGTCTATGTGACCTCTGAAACACAAATGACCCCGAATACAGGATTTCATCAGAGTGAGAATGCTGCTTGTATCTGAGGATACAAAACACAGGGCCATTTATACTTAAATAAAGGCTTATCATCATCCATAGTAGCAGGGTAGTTATGTATGATATATGACCAGCTGGTTTATCTGAGCTATTCAGAGGCTTGGCTGGTTTGAGGGACCACACAGCGGCTTATTTTACAACAAACTGTGGGAAATGTGAGCAAAACAATAGCAACAATAGCCTTCTTGTTTTTTTGTTTTTTTTTACTTAGCTTAGCAGTTAGCATAAAAACACCTGCCTGAAAGGATTGTTAAGGCCTGTAAAACCAAACCAAAACACTAAAAGACACTATCACATGTTCACTGAACATAAAATGAAATTTTTTGTTGCTGTTTGAATCTCACATGTTTTGGATTGATGCATATTCACTTGACTTTTACTAAGAACAAACAGGGAAACATAATGTAAAACTGAATTATTTACATCATGAGACTGTTTTTCGCTCAACTACATGCTGCCCGAAGCAGCAGAGAAATAATGGATCAGCAAAAACATTCAATAACACCAGTGGTTTCCCTTCATGTGTAAAAACGATATTCTACCTGGGAGTATTCTGCTCAATAAGAAAGGGAGAACCAATCCAAACGGTTTTAATTATTCAGCATGTTATGTTGTTGTGTGTTGGTTCATCGTGCTGGGAATGAAAAGAAAAAAGCTTTTTGTTTCTATTTTTTATTGCTACAAGTCTCCTCTACACTGCCTGGCACGAAACAATGGCCAAATAGTAATTCAGTAAATTCTGAATTCTGAATTCTCAGAAAAGAAGAGGATGGTAGGAGACGGGGAGTGGTGCGGTGTTGGCTGGCACGCTCTGTGCAGTGCTGAGACTTCTGGATTGATGTTACCCACCTTTGTTTGATCTTAAAGCCAGTGCCCATGTCTCTGTGTGTCTGTCTGCACGTGCAGGCATCTGTGTGTGTGTGTGTGTGTGTGTGTGTGTGTGCCTACATAACAGTATGATGAGATTTGTCTTGAGTGTGTGTGGACTACTTTGTGTGTGACTGCGCCGTCTGGCCTCTGATCTCTTACACACATCAGGAATGAGGAGACAGAGAAGCCACTTTGATCTCACAGAGATTTTTTTTTAAACAGATGCTGCTTCCTAAAAATCTTTGTTTTAGAGACGCGTTCAAAAGAGAAAGTACTTTTTGAATGCAGCTTGTTGAAATAACACGTGCATGCATAAAATATTCCAAAAAAAAAAAAAAAAACACAAATAGTGAATATGCATGCTAACATGTTTAAACGGCTAATGAAAATGAATTCCTGTTTATATGCAGCTGTTCTTTGCCAACTGTGGCTGACTTGTTTCAAATACAACCTCTCTCTTTCATTCCTTCAACCACCTCCTTCTGGAAAAGGTCGTCATGGTGATATTTACGCTGCCTCCAGAAATGTGTGCTTTTTCTTTTTGGATGCGTATCTCCACAGCAGCCTCACAAACTAGTCGGCTAGTCGTTTTGTTACAACACAGACAGGACAGATTTACCTTTAAAGTTTTGTGGCTGTGTGAATATGGCGCATGTGTAATTTTCCGTTTATCACCTTGGTAACGTGACAATGGTGGAGAAGTCTGTATCAGAGCGGTGAAGTTTGCTTAAAAACATAATTGTGGTTAGTTTTGATAATGATTGGTGGTCTTATTTTGGTTGCATCGGGGGGCAGGAGTTGTTACCATGGTAACGTAGTGTTTTATGCTCACATCTAATCATCATAAAGGTTTATATTTTGAGCAGATGCAGACAAACAGTAAAGATCATGTCAGTGACCTCACAGCTCCGAGCAGATGTTGAACACCTGGTTAGATAAATGCACTTACTGCTGAAACTCCATACTGTGTCAGTAATGTTTTTATCGTACATTCATTTTTTTTTTTTTTATCGTAATTAGAAATTTAACCCTAAAAAACCTACAATGAGATTGCTGTATAGGTGATAGAATTACCTACTTCACAGTGGGGTTGTAAAACTTTGTGCTATGAATAGACAGTATTTTGTATTGTTAACCCATTTTAACACCTGCAGTAACATAAAACACTCACAGGTTTCCCACATCAAAGGCATATTTCTCTCTCTCACAGTCGGACTTAACTTCAAAGTATTTTCTGAACCTTTTCCTCCCCCAAAAAACAGCTGTAAAAAAAAAAAAACCCAGTGGAGACCGGTGTCTCCTCATAGCAGAGTGTGTGTTGCCATGGCGCTTGGATGGTGTTGACACTGGAGGGTGTAAACAGGAGGATAAGGAACAAGGTGTTGGTGTGTGTAGGGGAGTGAGGAGGTCACACACAGGCTCAGACAGAGAGCACAGTGTGGGGGAGAGTTGATATTTTGATTTTTGTTATTTTGTTAGCACTTAGCATCCATTTGGTGTCATGCTTCTGGTCACATCATTGCACAATATAGCCCTGAAACACAAAAATGAAGTATCGAGTGCAGTCAAAGAGACAGCAGCCCTGTCTCCTTGTCACAGACTGTGACAGACTTGCATGCTGTTGTGGAGGCAGAAGTAGGAGTCTGTCTCCTGGCTGATGAATGGGTTGCTAAATAACTACATATGCGTATATAACTTCACTCTCCATGTCTAATTTGTGGTATTTGTTTGGTTGTTTTAAATGAGCTCAATTTGCTAGCTTTTAAAAGACAGTCAGCCTCCTCTACACTACTGCTGCTGGGTCACCAAAACACTCACATCTCCATCCAGCTTCCGAAAACGTGACTGGGTCTGATTCGCCGTTTTTTATTGGGTAGTTTTAGTGGATGTGTTTCATTGCAACATAATAAGAGAGGACATGAGTCTCTTATGAACCTTCAAAGCCACATGGCCACATGAAAGCAAAAAGCAGCAACAACAACAGGCATTCCCCCCCCCCCCCTTTTATTATAATAGACTGGATATGAAACAGGCCTGTGCTTCTGTGTCACTTTGTGTGGAACTCATTTCCTGGCCGTTATCGCTTCATATGGCTTTGTTTTGTCTGGAACGGGGACCCTAGAAAAGAGAAAGCTGCGATCACAGGAGGGCTCATCAGCTTAGCCATGCTGACCACCCCACTGATGGCAGTTATGCAACTGACAGGGGCTACTTTCGGTCAGCACAAAGGGTGATTCACGTTCAGTTCAACAACCTCAGGGTAAAAACAAAATCCTTCCATCGTGATCACGTCTCTGTCGAGCAGAAGGCTGATTTTGAAATCGCACCTGCAGCTCAGACAGTCAGGTTTCCAGGAAAGAGAGAGCATTTAGCATTGATGCTGATGAGTCTGCAGACAGACAGAGTGAGAGAGAGAGAGAGAGAGAGGGAGAGAGCAGCACTGCTGGGTCAGCTAAGCCTTGCCTGTCACCTCAGCACTTTTGGACATATATCTGCCATGAAGAGCTGCTGGTCCAGTGACATGCCACTCATTCCCCACTAAAGCCTGCCCTGTTATAGTTCATACATCCATTTGTTAATGAAAACACATGTCCAAAAAACTTTATTTAACATATATCTTCTGATTTATTCTTGTCAAATTTAAAGCATGGCATTAATGAAACATTCTACCTGAGATTTTAATATTGA